>WMED01025002.1:0-11111 GCA_019650415.1 Pipa parva | reverse complement strand
AGGTGTTTTACTATATCAATCAACAAAGTTTTTAATATGAGAATTATATACTCACAACAGTAACACTTAAATATTACCAAACAAATGTTTGATGGGTGATGGTAGCAATCCTTGGAGGAGAGCAAAAGAGTCACCTCGCCGATACTGGAATCCCTTTAAAGCGCTTGCTGATGTCTGCATGCAGGACATCAGCGAGCGCATATCAGTCAGTGCGAAGGGCGAGGACTCCGCATCTCACCTCGCACTATCGTGAATTACCCCCAAAGAAAGAAGTGTACTGGAAGAGCATTTTGTCAGAGGCACAAAAGCTTATTTTGTCATGTGACAAAACTCATTGACTATCAAAATATGTTAATATTTTCTACAAAAAAGCTGCTTTAAATCTTATTGCTGTATCCTAGATCTCAAATAGCATGAAGCAAAAATAATGGCAAAAAATGGCAGTATTCAATCATTTATCTTGGTGCAAAAATAAATATGAATTAGCACTAGTACTGTCTATGCCCAGAAGAAACAGTTAAAAGATAGATGGGGGATATTCATGAAAGTGCATTTAGTTATGTAAAGGTACAAATTTGTATTCATTTGACATTTTCCTGGTTCAGCGTATCCATCAGATTTTGTTATTTCCTACTATGTGAATCTGAGACCAATTTGACACATTATGATGGACACATACGCATCTTATCACATGCATCTGCAATTGGGCTGTTTATCAGGCTTTGTAGTGTTTTGAAGTGGGAAATCACCATGGTGTACTGCTTTAAATTCATCAGCTTGATTTTGCTAGAACAAAGTTGTGAAATAGGGGGCTGATGGCAGCGCTCTAGTTTGACAACTGTACACTCAGTAGACAAAGAAAATGTAGCAACTAAATAGCAACATGAGTTAGGAATAAGGCATAGAGAGGGATGGAGATAATACTTGTTGTAAAGTAGGCTACTTTAATATGACAACGATAGTGGTGACCAAATTAGTGACAATGTCCTTATAATCAATCCTGCCTATTAATAGTATTTTGAAATTAAACTACGATGTAGTTGGACGGACATTTTCTCCTTTGAACAGATTCATAGGAATCATGGCAAATGACATCTCTTCACTTGTGTGAATATACCCATCGTTACGCATCACCCACTGTTTGACTGACCCTGCCTGAATATGCGCCAAACTGTTTGTCTTAGAGAATGAGAGAATTCATGTCTGTTGGAGTGTAATAATGTGAAGATACCTGTATTCACAGAGCCTGGGGAATTTTCACTTTGATGAATAAACCCTAACAAGCAATAAGCTTATCTAGTACATCCAAATGACAGATTATAAAGAGGAATAGCAATATAGATAGCATTATATTTGTAGAAATCTGATATGTTCATTTTTACCTCTGCCCTTTTACTGTTATATATCTGGAGCAAACAAATATTTTCTATTTTAGCGTTACATTGTTTAGTGTACATTGTACTTGCAAAGGTTTAGTTACGCTAAATGTCTATGTGTTGAGCATATGATACTAACAGAACCTTAACTCTGTGCTGTAATGGTCAGTAATAGTGCAGTGTTACTTTTGCACTAACAACACATTGCATTTTTTAAAAAGCATTAAAAGACAATGTCAGCTCAGCCCCATCTGCACTTTCCTGCTACATTTTCTAGGGATAATCAAGTGGAACATCATGACTAGTCTGTTGTAAAATAAAACGTAAGGTAAGTCATGGGAAGATATGGGAAATTAAAGCACTGAGCTAAAAAAGACAGACACGAAGCATAAAACTCATTTAAATGTTATGCAAATAGGTAATTTCAAATATCCTTCATTTAACAAATGTTAAGAAGTCTGAAATTTGAACTGATTTATAATAAATGGCATTTTTTGCTTGAAGTATAACGAATTCATGTTTTAATCTGAAAATTGGTTTTCTCAATGTGAACAATCGGGATGTTCGACATCTACTTATCAGAAAAAAATTGAGACAAACATCTTTTCCTCACAAAAAGTTGTGTTCACTTTTATCTTATGTTATCACATAAATGAACTTTGCGTTTGCAATTGGAACGAGATGTCCAAAAAATGATTTTGTTGCTAGATGCACATGATAATTATTCAAATACTATTTTCTGATGGATATTACTTTACTACCTTAACAGAGTTAACACAAAAAGTTATTAGAATCTAGAACAATGCTTTTTTTTTTTTACCTTTTAAAGTGAATATAATAAAGAGTTTGCAAGGTATATAAAACACTCCACTATGTAATATGCCAGGGGCTGGTCAGACTAGCAAGCAATCTAATTGCCCCAGTATGCCTTGGTAAATTGTTACTTCAACACATAATGAACACTCTTGCACTCTAATGAATAAGCCCCATATATGTGCTCCCATATTTCTGTCACCCTTATCCAATGTGTAAGATTGTGATGCAAAGCAAGTCAAACTATCTTCTCTTTGAACATTGAATGTCAAAAAATAAATACGTAAATAAATTGACATTTATAGAAACAACATTTTTTTTGTTGTACCATTTTCCTCATGGAACAATCGCATGCATCTTCGGTGTGTCTGAAGTGTAGGGAAACAAAGAATATTGCTATTAAGCCTTGTATCTATGTTGTATTTCTTTATATTTTTTGGTAAGACAGAGGCTGGTACACAGCCAATTCGAGGAACATCAGTGCTCATTAACTTGCTTCCACAGTTTGCAGTACTGATATGTCTAGGGAGTGACCTTTAGTGCAATATAACAGAATGATAGCAAGCCCAACATAAAATCTGTCCGTACAGTATATGAAACTCAGAGCAGTGTTAATGTGTAGTGTTATAGATAGGATGTGGTGGTAGGAAAAGTTATTATTACATAACTGCTATTTTGTTGGAATATTTAAAACGAGATGTATAGCAAACCTTTCTCTTCTATATCCACTTGCTATAAAGGTTTCAGTAGATAAATCCTAATACATCCTGCATTATAAAAAAGAGTCATGTACTTTGTCTTACACAAAGACACAAACCAAAATAAAGATTTTTTTTTTTTTTAATTGTGAAAGTCTGGTTAATCACATTAATCACATTATTGTGACAGATTTGATTTATAAATCTTGCAACATCTATTAGTCAACATGTTGGTGTCTGTGAGCAACTTGGACTTTCATTCGCTTTCTGAAATATCCATTTCTGCTTCACTCTTTCACTTGTGACAGCAAAAATCAAACACTTCAAGAGCAAAAACAACAACGTTTCCAAACTACAAAGAAAATGAAAAAAAGTAACCAACAAGGAAGGGGTTAAAATTAGACCATGTTATAATATGTAAGGTACCAGTCACAGGTCTAGACTCCTGTTCTCCTTGTCTCTTAGCAGTAGCTTTAGTCCAAGTTCACACTGGCTTAAATACGCCAGCGCATTTCAGAAAGTGCATCCCGAAAATACACCATCAATTGCAGGCCAGCTTATATTTGGGCCGAACTTTACACCCATTGAATACGTGTCAGCAAGTGTTCACGCTCTCACGTTTAGTGCCAGTATGGTCAGAGAAGGTAAGTTGCATAGAGATTCGTTGTGTGCAATTGTTTTTTTAAGCACAGCACCTATGCACTACTGTATTTACGCCAATGTGAACCTGGCCTTACAGAACTTCCACTTCATTTTCTCTTTGTTTCTCTATAATGTATTCTTGAAGCTTGTCTGCTCTTTTCTCCTGTCCATTGACCAATTGATTTACAGCCTATCAGAGGTTCTCTCTGCAGCCAATCACAGCAAGTGCCTGACTATTTAAAACACACAGATTATAGCTAACTAGCTACTCTTTGCAACAATTCACATATAGTGAAGCTTAAGAGAATTCTGCATATCATTAATATTGTAGCAAATTCAACCTAAATAGGTGTATTGCCGTAAAATGATGTAATCTGTTTAAAGGAGATATAACTACCTGTTTCTATATTAATTTTATTATACTGACAATATGCTTAATTTTATATTTTATATCTTCTATATTTTATATTTTAATATGCATAATTTATCATAGAAAATAACAATGTCACCATGTGGTTGCATCATTTTGGTTACCAGTATTGTCACTGGAGAATAGTCACCTAAATTACTATAGTTGTTTTAGTTGGTAAATTTTCTATGCCTTTTAAGTATGTTGCCAGAAGATTAACAGGAGCCATGACTCCCAATTTGTTACTTTTATTTTGTGAAGCCGAATCAGTGTATTTATTTACGCCTCTGCACTTTGAGCAAATTTGCATGTGAAAATGATAAAGACACAAGTTTTGGGCAAAATTTTTTATTAAACTCGGAGAAGCTAGTTTTCGCTTTTCTAAATTAAATAATCGGGCGAACACCCAGAAGTTTCTCGCTGTAAGTATCGCAAGATTTGTTTAGATCGATACTTACTGAGAAAAACGTTCTCCATTGAATATATCCATGGAAAGGGTAGACATACTTTACATCATATTTTCCTTCCAAGGAAATATTCAGTGAAAAAAGTTTCTCTCGGTAAGTATTGATTGAAACAAATCTCGCAATATTTACCATGAGAAACTTCTGGGTATTCACCCAATTAAACTCGGAAAAGCCCAGATTGGCTTTTCCCAGTTTAATACATTTCGCTGAAAAAAAAGTATTTTCATATTTTCAGCAAATCGGCACAAAGAGGTGTGTAAACATGTGATCGGTGGAAGCTTACACATTGCAAATGAGTTCGCCTCATCACAGAAAATAACTATTTTTGCTGAGTACAAGTAGCTGGGATAGAGGCGATTTGTCAAACTGATGTGTCAACTCATACATCTATGTAACCATTTGTAAGTCAATAAATAACCACCAAAATGTGTAATGTAACAAACATGCTAACAATGAATTCAATAGAGCATCAATATGAAAAGTTAAACTATAGCATAACACAGCAATATTCTTTTTCTTCATTTACTGATTTGCCCTTTAGTCTTTGTGTCTTAGAGCACAAGCTTACTGCTGGTGTTAACTTTGGTTATTGGGATAGATAAATAACCCAATAATGTACACTGCTGTATGTGGTTAGCTGCAGGGCAAAGACCAAAGACTAATATTGCTTTAACTTATTGTGCCCCTTTGATGTAATTATGTTGGAAAGTGGCCTTTAAAGCAGTTTCATTACCCCGACTCTCTTTTATCTTTTTTACAGTAATTACATTGCACATCAAATACATTCCGTTTTTGTTTTCTTTTTTTCTTTAAATGTAATTTAGATAATAATATCTACAGAATATGCTAAAAGTCATTCTATATTAGGTTAGCGCTGTTTAATATGTGTTGTTTGTTTGCAATAAAAGAATGCTCACCAGCAATTTTATTGCTTAATTTATTGTTTTTGATACCGTGTTCTCTAAGAGGAAAAAAGAAATTGCATCGTTGAGGGCAAAAGTGTGCGGAGTTTCAAAAAAAAGATATTAGCGCATACATCATTCTGAAAATATTGCCAGTAAGTTTGTGGACTGCAATCCAACCAATAAAAGTTACATGGACAGATAGATTTTTTTTAACAAAAGAATGGAGCTCTTTTCTTCTAAAGGCTGATGCTAATATCTAGTGCGATACATGTGTCCAAGGCTTCTGGAATTGTTGTGTTGAAATGGAAGTGCTTTTTTTTTAAGAATTCTGTTTCAATGTAAGTGTTTTTTTGACAGTTTCTATATAAATAGAACTGTGTTTTTTTTTTATATTTAGACCTAAGGATCAATTTCTATAAATAAAACACGCTGTTGTAAATCACAGATCTAAATGTCAAATATAATGTATCATGATGGTGTAAATTAAGCCATAACAATCCGGAATAATTAAGGCATCCATTAGATGCACAAATGTTGTCTAACTACTTAAATTAGAGGTCAGAGTATTTAATTGATTAATAGTTATTTTATTCATAGAGACACTTTCGGAAATACACTTAGCTAGTCTAGCGCTCATGACATATACCACAGACTAGCAGGGCAAACTATGGGTTATATCCCAGACTCTTTGGGTGAAATTTTTTGAAGACTGCTCTCAGTCTTTCCGAGTTTATCCCGCAAGGTCTCACGTTGTACCCGTGAAATTACCACACAACTTTTTGATTGAATTTTTCAATGGAAAGGTAGCTATACTTTACATTACAGTAGTAGTATGGCTGCCTTTTCATTTAAAAATCAAGATTGAAAAACTCCCGCGTTAATCTAACAGGAACAACACAAGATCTCGTGTGATAAACTCAGAAAGAGAGAGAGAGAGGTCTTTCTTACTTTAATCTATTTCGCCCTTTATTTTGGCTTGGCCATTGCATATATATTTGAGGAATGATGTAGGAAACACTTGCATTGAAAAACTCCATCGAAAAGTTTAGATCGGTAAAATCGATCGAAAAGTATTGATCGATATTTTTTGATCGGGCACTCTTTTTTTATATTAATAAAACTCAAGAAGGTCAAAATCGACTTTCTCGAGCATTATAATTTTTGCCCATATATGTGTCTGATTTAAAATGGATGATGGATTGATAAATCCTAGTTAGGCTTATTATTTCATTCCTTTAAAAAGGGCTCTAACCCTTCTATGGTACATTGATGGTTGCAGGCTTTCACTGAAGCAAGAGCAGTCAGTATCCTGTACCTAAACTTTAAAGAATAAGGGGGTTATTCATTTAAGGTGAAAATTCAACTGTCAAATTCTCAAACAGCAGATTCCCATAGCAAATCTGCAACCGGGACAATTTTCCCGCTGTAAAGTTGCGACTGCGACAGTTTTTAAAGTTGCGTCTGCAACAATTTTCCATAGTAGAGTTGCAACTGCAGCAATATTATCATTATAATGATGCGTTCTATTGCGACTGTCTTTAGCTGGCGAATTCACACCTATACACAACAATTTGGATTTTAGTGAATAACCCCCTTATAAGTCCTGGAAGCATGCATACTTCACATATTTTGGTTTAAATTTAACCTTTCACCCAAATTTAAAGCATGGAACTAATCCAAAATCTATTCATCAACAGAGCTCATTAATTATATATGATTTGTCCCCAAAAAGAAAAGAGGAAAAAATGTAAAAGATGTCATGCAAGCTAAGACTTTGATATTTATCATGTTTTTCCAGTGTTCCATTAATGTTGAGAGCTATTGTTCCAAGACAAGACTTGTAAAGCTATGCAGAGCTACTAGTCTCAAAGTCCCAGAGTTTAGAAGTCTTTTGACATTCACTTTACACCAATGGCAAATGACACCCGAAAATTCCTTTATTTTTTTTAATTTGTTTTTCAAATCCAAAACATTTGTCAAAAATGCATAATTTAAAGAAATCAAAATGTAGTAATGGAATCAGAATCCATACTAAAATAATGAGAGTCCAAGCACATATCTAATTGTAAGGATAACTATTGTGCTCTTATTCAATGGTTAATAAATTAAAGATTGCAAACAATGAGGTCATATATTTTTGAGTTTATATTAGATTGTTGATGGATCTGTTTCCAGCATTTTTTCTTACCTCTAATTTTAATTGCAATAATTTACATTGCTCAAATATAACTACTTCTCTATGAGTCAGTGCAATGACAGCATAGAGTGTTCATTATTCTTGTTACAACTATATTGAATAATATTTGATAACAATTGAATGTAATTTATGTAATCCAGGATTAAACTCTTAGCGGTGTTTGATTATGTTTTACTCTTTTCTGCTGTGTCGTTACATACATTTTTGCAGGTTATTAGGTTTCATATTTATATGAAGCATGAGTTATTGGGTGGAATGATGGGATCTAACTCATATTTTAATAAAAAGAAGAAAGTAAAACTGCTTTTTCCTCCCATTCTTACCTGTACTGCTATGGGCAATGAATTATGTAACTGTCTATGTATGTCCTAATACAGATAAGATTCCAAGATCGAACTTACCTTCAACTATAACATTCTATATCCATATATCCATGATACATGATGCAATACTGCAGTACTACAGTATATGCAGTACTAATACTGCATTGTCATATTGCTATGACAATAACTATACAGCAAGTTACACAAAACTATGCATGCCATGTATAATTTACATAACCACTTTTGTCAAAATTCACCAATGAAGAATTCATTATAACCACCATTTAAAATCTAAAAGATTTCTAAAAATGTCTAATACTAAGGGCAAAATGTACACTAATGTAAAGTATGGCTACTCTTTTCACGGGTATATTCAATGGAAAAACTTTCTCTTGGTAAGTATCGATTACAACAAATCTTGCGATACTGAGAGAAACTTCCGGTGTTCACCAGATTATTAAACTCGGAAAAGCGAAAATGAGCTTTTCCAAGTTTAATAAATTTCGCGACTAGAACAAGATGTCACACTATATAATGCTATTTCTTGCACGGTTATTCATTTTCTTGAATGTCAAGGGGACTCAAATAGGTGCAATTGCTTTACTAAGCTTGAAAAATTTACACTAAGCTTGAGAGGAGGTGATCATGACTTCTTTCCATTTATATGATAATACACTAAAAATGTTATTTCTCGTTCCACTGAGAAAATCTCACAAAGTCTAACCAAAAGACTCTCAAAGAAATGAGTCTTCCCAGCTAAAGATTCTGAATTACTCAATCCCAAGATACTGAAAATAGTGGATATTACATCATCAGCCTTACCTCTGGTCCATGTGCTTTATCGGACACTAGAAACAATAATTTGTTCTTTAGGTACAATTAATATAGACTTCAATTTAACTGGAGTTACACCCATTTTAGGAACCTCCTTGTGCACCACCAGGATAAGGAAGTTATTTAGAGCTATCTTGGGCCCTTGAAAATGCCAGCATCTGTATATAGGCAACTGCCTATTTTGGACTTCTGATTTAAGATCTTTAATATGAGAATTCTATCTGTTTTGTGACAAGGACCATTTATTTCAAAAACTTTACTTTCTTCTCAAGGCTTGCAGCTCTATTAAGCTAATAATAACGGTGATCTCTTCATCTAGTGTTATCCAAGTAAAATTATGTTTACAGTAATGCTGCCTTTTCAATTATTGATGTGAAAATTAAGCATCTTTCAATTTTTGACACAATCATAATTGTTTGAATTAAATTAATTGATTATGGACATTATACACTATTTTCATTATTTTTGTTGCTTTTGTGATAATTTAATTCCCTTTATTGTATTTGTGATGTGTTTGTTAACTGCCTTACTCAAGTCCTTTTGCACATCATGCCTTATGTTACTTCTCCCTTATATTCATTGCTTTTGTGATGACTGCAGGGGCTCTTCTGTAGGTTATATTTTATATTCCTGATTCTGCCACCTGCTTACCTGTAGCCAGTAGTCCTATTCTCAATATAATTTACATAATTAATTGTTCATTTCAAAATCAGTATACTGAACATTTCCAGATTAATTGGATTTACACTTAATTACTATATTTTTAATTAATTCTGTTCCTTTAAGCATTGGGTGAAAGAATCAAAAAATGAAGTCCCTTGTAATTTTAGCCTAAAAGAAAATAGTTGAGCACGTATAGAACATCAGTTAATATACAGGTGTTTCTCAATAAATTAGAATATCAGCTAAAAGTTGTTTTTTTTTCAGTAATTCAATTCAGAAAGTGTAACTCATATATTACAAACAGAGTGAATTTTTTCATGTGTTTATTTATGTTAATCTTGATGATTATAAAAAATTTTTGGAACACAGAAATGTTGGCCAAATGAAAAGTATGTACAGTAAATGCACTCAATACTTGGTCGGGGTTTCTTTTACATGAATGACTGCATTAATGCAGGGTGGCATGCAGGCAATCAGCTGGGGGCACTGCAGAGGTCTTATGGAAGCCCATGTTGATTTGATAGCACTGCAGCCTTCAGCTTGTCTGCATTCTTGTGTCTCTCATCTTCCTCTTGACGATACCCCATAGATTCTCTATGGGGTTAAGGTCTAATTTTCTGAAATAAAGACTATGGTTTTCCTTGGCTGTAAGCCATAATCATCAAGATTAACGTAAATAAACACTTGAAAAAGTTCACTCTGTTTCTAATGACTCTATATAATATTTGAGTTTCACTTTTTGAATTGAATTACTGAAAAAACATAACTTTTGGCTGATATTCTATGTTATTGTCAGGATCCAGAGTTCCGTTTGTGCTTTTATCACGATCCCTAAGTATCAGGATCCCTAGTCTTTGTTTACGATCCCTAAGACTATTTAAACCAGTCACACCTCCTTCTCCTTGCTCGTTTATTTCAGAGCTCTCAGTGAGCAGTCATTAGCTCTCTGTTATAATCTGGAACTTTTGTTTTACATTCTGTTTACCTTGTACATGAGTCCTGAGTCCTGTGTTTCCAGTCCATGTTAAGCTGCTTTGTTTTCTGCTCCTGACAGCCTGCTGTGAACTGTTGTTTTCTTTCTGGCTGATGCTTCTACAGGCTAGTTATTCAGTATTCCACATTTACAGACACTTGCCAAGGACCCCTTCAGACAAATATCTATTCCTGATTCTGACAGTTATTGATATTATTAGTAGTATGAACAATTGCTGTTTTTTAAACCAGGTCCAGTTGAACAGATCATTTATCAGTCAATCACTGTTGTTTGTGATTTTCCCCTAAATTACACTTTTTTAGATCAGTCATTTGCTTTTATCCAATCATTGTTTCTCATCTAATTATGATTTCATGTAATTAAGCCAATAAGGTATTGAGGTGTATGAATCACTCTCACATCACATGATTCTGTTGATTTGATGATAAGGGTTATTACAGATGTTAGGTATCTTGATTACATTTATCCTATTTAGGCTATGCTATATATTTGGGGACATATCATCCATGTATAACTCACTATTTTACATTGATGTATTTTTCTTAATAAAAATATTTCATTTTGTCTGTCTAAATATTGTTGTTAATACTCCGCCCAAGAAATGTCAACATTATATATATACATTGGATATATAAAATTTCATTTGTTGAAAATATGTATAGTATGACATGTACATTTAATAACTATACATATTTTCAACAAATGAAATTTTCCCACCTTCATTATTAGTCTGAAAAATAATCAGAACTTGAGGAGACTTAGGGGGTAATTCAGCATAGTCCGAAGTGAG
>WMED01024998.1:0-11112 GCA_019650415.1 Pipa parva | reverse complement strand
ACATGCAAAACAACAGGAAATGAGGAAGGGGGCAAACACTTTTTCACACCACTGTATATTGCTGGATACTGATATTGCATCTGATTGTGTGATAAGCTGATTTCCATTTGATACATCTGGTAAGCCTCCGTTTATACTGGTGGTTGGTGCTTTATGTTACACTTTTTGGTGTATTATTATCTTTTTTTCCCCTACACTGTTTTTATGGTGTGTTTGGATTTCTATCTATTTCCATATTTTGTTACTTTCATAAGGCACTTTTATTGCCCTTTTTTGTGCGCATTCTCTCTAGTTCGATCTTTAGAAGATCTATTTGAAGTGGGTGAAAAAGTTTACTTTCAAGAAAAGAGTAGTACTCATCACTATTTATTTTTGGACTTATTTTTTATAAGTAACAAAGGAATTTTTGTTTATTCAGTATTTATACTTTATTTTTATCCATATTTTTTCAGTATTAATTATCTTTTAGCACTATTTTTGGTATTTGTTATTTATTTAGCACTGCTTCCTGTTTTCCTTTTACTTTCTCAGTAATTGGCTTCTTATTATCATTCACTTCATCATCATGGATGACATCTATGACATCATTACGGATGACATCATCTATGATATCATCATGGATGACACCACCTGTGTCAACACCTGTGACACCACCAGTAAGTGACATCATCTATGACATAATCACAGATGATATCATCTATGACAAAATCATGGATGACATTATCTATGACATCATCATGGATGACATCATCTATGGCATCACCTGTGAAGACAACACCACGTGACTTCATCAATGATATCATCAGACATTACATCTTCTATGACATAATCATGGATTACATCATCATAGATGATATCACTTATGACATCATTATGGATGACATTGTCTATGACATCATCACATATGACATCTACTGTGACAAAACCACCTGTGATGACACTACCACCTGATATTATGGATGACTTCATCAGGGAAGACATCTATAACATCTTAGGGAATGGCATAATCTATTACATCATCAGAAATGACATGATCTATGACATCATTAGGGATGACCTCATCACAGATTGCATCTATGGCATCATCGTGATTATATCACAGATGACATCATCACGGATGACATCTTTGAAATCATCATTGATGACATCAACTGTGATGACACCACCTGTGTCAACACCACCAGTGATGACACCACCAGCACCTGAAACCATTGATTACATAATCACAGATGACATTATCAGCTGTAATGAAATACAGAATGTACAGAAATCAGCTGTAACGACACCACCTGTGATGACACCATCACCTGACATAATCGATGACATAATCAGAGATGACATAATCTATGACAACATCATCTATAATATCATAGTGGATGAAATAATCATGGATTACATAATCTATTACATCATCAATTACATCATCAGAAATGACATAATCTATGACATCATCAGGGATTATATAATCTATTACATCATCATCACAGAAGATATTATCTATGACATCATCACAGATGACACCACCGGTGTAGACACCTGTGATGACACCATCACCACCTGAAATCATCAATTACATAATCACAGATGACATCTATGACATCACCTGTGATACCACCACCACCTGACATCATCGATGACATCTTCATGGATGACATGATCTTTGACATCATCAGGGATGACTTCATCTATAACATCACTGGGGATTACATCATCATGGATGACATTATCTATGATATCATAGATGATATCATCTCTGACATCATCATGGATGACATAATCAGAAATTAGATCATCTTTGACATAATCAGAAATTAAATCATCTATGACATCATAATGGATGAAATTATCTATGACATCATCAAGGATTACATCATCTATGACAAAATCACAGATGAAATCATCATGGATGACACCACCACCACCTGACAACATAACATAATCATGAATGAAATCATCCTATGACATCATCACAGATGTTTTGACGCCAACTGACATCGATGACATAATTATGGATGACACCATCATTGATGATATAATCTATGACATCATCAGAGATGATATAATCAGGGATGATGTCATCTATGACATAATCACAGATGACTTCATCAGGGATGACATTATCTATGGCATCATCACGGATTACACCATCTATGACATAATCATGGATGACATCATTTATAGAAAGCTGGAAGTGAGCACAGATAAGAATAATAGATGAAAGATTACATGATGGTGCTAACAGATAAACTTGAAATAAATACAAAGAGAAAAACAGTATCTTGTTGCACACATCACAAATATTTATTTATTCATGGAAACACACAAAAAGGAAAGGCAATGTCTGAGCTTATCCTCTTTTGAGGATTTAAGCCCAAATGGGCTATTTTAATTGTTTTTAACTTTGCCTTTCTTATTTGTGTGTTTCCATGAATAAATAAATATTTGTGATGTGTGCAACAAGATACTGTTTTTCTCTTTGTATTTATCATCTAGACATCATCATGGATGACACATGGATGACACCACCTGTGATGACACTACCGCCACCTGACATCATCAAATACATAATCACAGATGACATCATCCTATGACATCATCACAGAAGATATAATCTATGACATCATCACGGATGACACCACTGGTGTAGAAACCTGTGATGACTCCACCACCACCTGACATCATCAATTACATAATCACAGATGACATCATCATGGATGACATCTATGACATCACCTGTGATACCACCACCTGTTGTAATGACATTATCTATAACATCATAACATGGTTGCCATGGCAACCAACAGTCACAACAGCTTCCTTAATGTTGTTAATGTGGAAGTTTGCAGCCAACAGCCATTCCTATAATGTTTGCTCATGAGATTTTTATTTACTTTAGAATACAATCTTATTCACATGCAATTAAAAACACTATAGTTTTCCTGTTTTTGTAACTATTTCACTTATGATGCAGCCATGTGTAAGCCCAATTGATGAAATAAAATAGTATTCTTTTTTAATGACATCTATGACATCATCATGGATAACATCGTCTGTGACATCATCATTGATGACATCATCTATTACATAATCAATGACATTGTCGATTACCTAATGGATGACACCATCAATTACATCATCGATGACAAAGTCTGTGACATCATGGTTGACATCATAAATGACATAATCGATTACATCATTTGTGACATCATGGATGACACCATAATATGGTTGCCATGTGCATTTACTTTTATTTGAAAAATGATATAATTTTCCAATTTCCACTTGATTCACACTATATTCCCATGCAAGTTCATTTTTAAACATTTTAGTTTTCCTGTTGTAATTATCTCTAACATCATATTGGGATTGCCATGGCAACCAACATTCACAACAGGTTCCTTGACGTTGTTAATGTGGTAGGCCAGAGCCAATAGCTATTCCTATAATGTTCGCTCACATTCAATTAGAAGCACTAAAGTTTTCCTGTTTCCTTGACATAATAATGGGGTTGCCATGGCAACTGACATTCATGACATCTTCCTTAAAATCGGTATTGTGGAAGGAGGGGGGCCAATAGCCATTCCTTAAGAGTTGCTTATAATATGGCTATTCGATATAAACAATACAATTCTATTCACATTCAATGGAAAGCACTTCGGGGGTAATTCAGGAAAGTGCGAACTCATTTGCCTATCCTTCGCATCAGCTCGCCGAGACTGCTACGCGCTCCCTGGTCTCCTGCACTCAGAGATCAGCGAATGCTTTAAAGGTACTTCGGCTCGGCGATGCGACTCGAGTCGTCATGAGGTGAGCTGAAGTACCTTTAAAGCGTTCGCTGATCTCCGAGTGCAGGAGACCAGGGAACGCGTACCAGTCTCGGCGAGCTAATGTGAAGCATCGCAAGGTGAGTTCGCACTTTCCTGAATTACCCCCTATATCTTTTGTGTTTCTATTACATCACAAAGGGGTTTCCATGGTAACCAGCATTCATGACAACTTCCTTAAAGTGGTTATTTTGGAAGGGAAGAGCCAATAGCCATTCCTATAAAGTTCGCTTGAGATATTTCTATTTGCTTTAGAATACAATACCATTCACTTTCAATTAGAAGCACTATAGTTTTCCTGTTTCCTTGACATCATAATAGGGTTGCAATGACATTCATGACATCTTCCTTAAAGTTGTTATGCTGCATGTCTGGGGTCAATAGCCATTCCTTTAATATTCACACATGATATATCCATTCAATTTACAATGACATCTGATTCACATTCAATTTAAAGCAGTATAATTGTTCTGTTGTTTTGAAATCATCTGCAACATCATAATACTGCTGCCACAGCAATCAACATTCATGAAATCTTCTGTGATGTTGGTATTGCGGAAGACTGGAGCCAATAGCCATTCCTACAATATCCACAAATCTGTCTCCTGCAACTATTTCAGTTATGATGCAACCATATATAAGCCAAACTGATGAAACAAAATATAATTATTTTTATATCATCGATAACAATCTATTACATCATTGATGACATCATCATGGATTACATCATCAATGATATTCTCATGAATGTCATAATTGATTACATAATTAATGACAATTTATGACACCATTGATTACATCATCAATATTATTGATGACATAATTGATGTACATCATACATGATGTTATGGATGATGTCATAGATTATGACATCAATGAGGATATAGATGATGTCATTGCAATGAGACAGCTTCTCTTCTAGAAAAAATACCCCATGAAGACAGTAAAAGGAGAGAGGTTGTCACACAACCGGCGGGGAAACCTAAAGTTGGGGGTCCCCTTTTCTCCCCATGGTGCCTCGGGGCTACTGCTGGGATCCCTGGCTTTCTGATTCACTGAGACAAGAGAGAGGACCACAGAGACCCACCCACAATGATGAGATGGGCAGATTCTTCTGTCAATTAATAATGTTATAGTCAGCGGCTAAGTGAATATACAGGAGAGCAGAGAGAAAAAGAAGTTTTAAGGTGCATGGGTATTCTCTTTATATCAAAATATGTAATGCTATGTAAATATTCAAGTGATTAGTCAGGTATTAATATAAAATTTAAATGTTTATTTTAGCCTTAAATGATCTTGGATATCAGCCTCCAGATCCCCTTTAACTCTGTACAGGCTGTTACTTGTTTGCAGCATTTAAATTAGTAAGCAGCTTTTGACTCTAAGCTGTTTAGGCTGATTTTCTCCAGTTTTTCAGGGGTTTATTCACTAAGGTGCAAATTCAACTGTCGAATTCTCAAACAGAGGATTCCCATAGCAAATCCGAGACAATTCCCCCATTGTAAAGTCTGGACAATTTTTTAAAGGTAATATTGCGACAATTTTCCCATAATAAAGCTGCGGCTGCGACAATATTCTCATTATAAAGACGCGACTGCGACAGTAGCAGCCTATTGTGACTTTCTTTATCTGGTGAATTCGCAAATATATGCAAAAATTAGGACTTTAGTGAATAACCCCCTGTCAGTCTCTCAGAGTTGTGTTGCACTAATCTTCCTGAAAAAAGTGAAAGTAAATTTGTATTACCGTAGTTTCAGAGAGGGAGCATGCTATGTTAGTAAGTATAGCCTTGACTAAGAAAGGAGGGGCAATGATTAGCTGAAAACCTCTTCTCCAAGTGCTTGTTTTTTCTTCAATTGCAATATCAATTAATTTTAACACTTGTGCTTAATTCTAGAAATCACTTTTTACAGGCTTTAGTATCTTTTTTTAATGCAGCATTCTATTAATAACAATTTGTGAAAGCAACACAGAAAGTAAAATCCTGCCTCACTAAACCATAATTTATGTACAAATCAACTAAAATGATAAGTGATGAAAAGTGAAAATATAAATGTCACATTACCTCATGTCTGCTGCCATAAGAAGAAACAGATTGTATATATGAGAGAAAATGAATAGGAAAAGGATAGTGCTGAAAAACATGGTCATCCATGATCCGTGATCATCTCGGAACATTTTCAGCCGAAGCAGGTGACCTAAAATAAAATGAAGTTATCTTCTAAGATTCATTGTAGTTACAGCTAATGCTATAGTATGTGTTTATCCACTGCCACAAACAGCCCTCTTGGAATGCCTCCCCATTAGATTAGATTAGATATTTTTATTGTCACTGGATAAGTAAAGCATACAAATCAGCGAGATTACATTTGTGTCATAAATAGTAATAATAAATATAGTAATAAATATTACATACAAAAATAAAGTGCATCAGATGATAAGTGTAAGCAGAATGCAATAGGTAAACAGTTGTTTAGGCTATGCATACATATGGTAGAGGGGTAGGGAGGGGTCAGTGAATGGCGGTGCTGTTGCAAAAAAGGGGGGGTGGGAGGGGAAAAGTGAATAGAAGCTAATGGCATCCAGATAAGGAGAGGTTTAATTTAACGATGGAGTCTAGTAATCAACTCTTCTTGAGTCTATTTGTATGGGAGTTCATACATCTGCATCGCCTTCTGGATGGAAGTAGAACAAAAAGTCCATGGTTAGGGTGGCTGGCATCAGCAATGATGTTCAGTGTCCTAGATAGGCATCTACTGTTGTAGATTTCTTCAATGGGGGTTAACTGGGTGCCAGTAATCCTTTGCGCCATGTAGATGACCCTTTGAAGAGATTTCCTATCGGAGACTTTGCAACATTGCTTGCATCTGATAATGTACCACTCAAAACTCTGACATAGGAGTATTATTGCATAAAGCAGGGGTGAGCAAATGTTTAAGCCCAGATTATGGCCATCTATACTGACATGACATACATACAGCTAACTGAACACACAAGCAAAATCATATATGATTTGATGTAAAGAGATGTTGGGAGTTATTCATCAACTGGAGCAATCATTTACTGAGATACAGTGACTGGATGGCAACAAATCAGAATTCTAGTTTCCATATTATAATGAATACTAACAGCTGATTGGTTGCTATGGGTTACTAGACCTCAAGAAAGAATGCCCCTGGTGATGAATTCCCCAAAAAGGGTCCAGAGTTATAGGTGTAAATCATTATCCTATCTTACAACAAATCTAGTCTGACAATGTTACTACAGTATTGGTGTAACTAGATTTTCATTGTAAATGAAAGATCACACTTATTGTTAATATATGTATTTTAAGCATTTTTGATAACAAGGTGTTAGTGAGCAAAACTAGGTCTAGTATCTTCTCTGCAATTATTATCCAGCAGTATTGAAAAGTTTTGTATTGGTGAGTGCAGATTGGTTCTGGCAGGAAAAGGATAAACATCATAAAACTCATTTACAAAGAATTATATTCATAAAGACCAAACAACTGCTATAGAAAGCAATACTACTGTGATCATTAGAGGCATGACTTTGACAACCTGAACATTTCACTATTTGGGCACCATATCCCAAATGCAATCCAAAAAAGCAAGGATTCTAACATGCACCACATTGGCCAAGCCTTTAAAACCACTGGTGTAAATTATAGAGTGCAACAGTATCAGCTGCAAACATGTCCAGAGACCTGAGTGGTGTACAATGGACAGAAATAGAATTTCACAGCAAAAGAACAAATAAAACTATCCGTAGTGGAGTAGTAGGATTAGAAAAATTGTGATAATCAAGGTAATGGGTATGTTTTAGCAGCCTAATTTGCAATTACTATGGGAACCCACTTGTTCTAATTACACCATATACTGCAATGGGCTATAATACATAAACTGATATTAACAAAATTGCAGATAACACCCCCACCCCTTTGGGCTTGCATGTGCACCTTAAGCACTAGGACCAGCTTTTTCATTACTTGTGTTAATATTTATCATTAGAAATGATAAATGATAATATCACACAAACAGCTGTAACAGGCAAAGAAAAATAATAGAATAGTTCCACCACGCAGAAAGAAGAACAATTCTACATAGGAAGATCAGAAAATGACACCTATGCCAATATACCTGTATATGATATACAACAGCAGGCAAAGGAAATCACCAAGTCATTCTGGGGCCTAGACTTACTTTCTTTTCAAATGGACTAAATCAGGGGTCAGCAAAGTTGTTTGAGGAGGGAACCATTTCACTCCCTCCTCCAGCGGCGACAACTATCTTGTGAGCCGCTGGAGGAGGGAGGCGTGCTCTCTCCCGACCACATGACCATCAACGGCCAATCAGAAGAGCCGTCATTGGTCATGGGCTTCTGCAGTGTGCTCCGAGCCAAAACAAGGCGGATAAAGAGCCGCAAGCGGCCCGCGAGCCGCACTTTCCAGCCACTGGACTAAATGAACACCCTGTTAGCTGTCCATGTTGAAAATTCTATTTGTTAATTTAAATTTTTAAACTGTTTTAAGTATTCACTTGATTTATATGGGTAAAAAATTTTATCTATTGGTTACATTTGTTTTATTCGACAGTAATTATCATTAGTTGGCCATCACTCTGTCAGCTTGCATGCTAGTGGCTAAAATAATTCTAAGGAATTGGTATATGAAAAGGATTCCACATCCAATTAATATGCCGACTACCATAGTGCTAACATCTCTGGATACTTGGTAATATCAATTACATAACATCCAAAAGTAAAAATAGGAAGATGCACACAAAAAGTTAGCGGTATATAACCATATTTTACTTTACCACTGTGTGGATATCAAGAAAACAGAAACCGTTAGTAGTATGGCTACCTTTCTATCAAAAAATATTAAAAAATCGAGATAGAAAAAACTTGCGCGATAATCTTGTGAGAACAACTCGAGATCTCACGCGATAAACTCAGAAAGACCAAGAGCGTTCTATATTTACTTTATTAAATTTGGCCCTTCAAGAGATTAAACACAAAACAATAACATGAAGAACCAAATTTCAGAGAAAAGTCTTTTTTCAATTACTGCATAATAAAAAAACTAACAAGTCAATCTAAATAGCAATTAATTTTTTGGTATTAATAGTCCTTTAAAGGGTATGTAAACCCTGTCTATAAAGAAATTTCCATTTACCTACTGTCAAGCAATGATTTGATTAAGAAAATCCTGACTCACCTCTTAACTCAGCAGGGCTCAATATCACCCTGCAATTGCATTGTCTCTGTAAACAGGTTCCATGTAAGGGCAGTGTAGAGTTAAAGCCAAGCCGCCTCATCTCCTTGGCTTCTCTCTCCACAGCCAACCACAAAGGTAGGCCAGGTCTTGTCTGCGCATGCTTAAGGTAATAAACAGGCTTTTTAGATAAGTCAAGGGGGAGGGGTTTTCCCCACAAGAACGGCTCTCTGTGACGTCACTTGTGGCATGGCTTTTCGACACTGCACAGGAAGAGTCTGTACACAGAATGGGAGGGGGAGTAGGGCTGTACAGTGCACCTGTCACTTCAAAACTCTAATACTAATTTAGGTTGTACTAATGAAATAAACATAAAGTAAGGTAAATATATATGTAAAAGTACATATATATGTATTTTTAGAAAATGCACCTTTAAACAGCATTTCTCTCGGTCATCTTCCTCTTCAACCTGGCTTTTCTTTCCCGGGTTGTATGAGTGGAGCTAAATGATGGTTGACATTATAGCTCCTCCAATCACATCCTTGCTAGATCATGATTTAAGGGATCTGATTGGAGGAGCTATAATGTCAATCATTATTTAACCCCGCCCATCCGACACTCAGGAAAGAAAAGGCAGGCTAACAGGGAAGATGACAGAGAGAAACGCTCTTTAAAGGTGCATGTTTAAAATACATATATATTTACAAAAACTTTTATATCATTAGTACAACCTAAATTAGTATTAGTTTTGAGGTGACAGATACAATTTAAACAAGAGGTAAGTACTACTGATCCCAAAATTGCTTTTACATTTTAATGTTTAAGTTGGCTTTCTATATGTATACATGTCAAATAGAAATAATGTTTTTACCCTTTACAGTAAACATCTCTTTACAACAATTCCCATGAATTCTCTCAAGAAGAACAGTAGATGGATTTCTCTATATTTGTCTTTGGTCCACTAATAAAATCAAATCCACTTACTACATATGAATGCTCATCATTTCAATTATTTAAGTGTTGCTTAAAAGTAGGAAATAGGTATGTTTTATATAAATCAAAAAACAATAGAGCTTCTATGATTTTAAGGGGATACAAGGGCTCCAAATTAATAAATCTGATAATTATAAGGTTTACTCCTCGTGGAATAAACTGTAGTAAACTGCAGTCTTCTATAAGTAACAAGTGTTTATCTATAATGTCCAAAACTGCCTTTACTTTGGCAAACAGAAAATATAGATAACACATAATAATACAAAATACCTTTACAGGCCATTCTTTGGATGCATTTTAGAATCAAACCAAAAAACACTTGTTTGTTCCTCAGTAGAAGCCTTTAGTTTAGAGCAGCGGTTCTCGATCTGTGGGTCGCGACCCCTTTAGAGGGCTGAACAACAGTCTCACACAGGGGTCATGAACATGTTGTGAGCGCAGGTCCCTTTACTGTACTGTATATAAGGGTTCCTGTGTGGTGACCTCAGGCCAGAACATCATCACATGACATGCGATGCGATGACGTCGGACCAAAATGTCATTTGTGATGTTAGCACAGGGGTGTTGCAGTCTTAACTAGGTTTAGAACCGCTGGTTTAGAGCAAAATAGCCTCTAACTCTAGTTTCATATATTTACTGTGTAGCTCACCCAATGGGGGTTATTAACTAAAGTCTGAATTATTGCATATAGGTGCAAATTTGCCAGATAAAGACAGTCGCAATAGGCTGCTACCGTCGCAGTCGTATCTTCATAATGAGAATATTGTCATAGTTGCGACTTTATTATGGGAAAATTTCGCAATATTAACATTAAGAAATTGTCTCGACCTTACAATGGGGAAATTGTCGCGGATTTACTATGGGAATCCGCTGTTTGCGAATTCGACAGTTGAATTTCTACAGCAGTTCCTGGCTTTCTGTAAACCACTGAATTGCCTCTACATTATCAGCAATAAACGTTGCCTCATCAGTGAACAGGATCTCCGATATATTGACTCAACATCATGATACCCCTCTAAGAAAATGTAGTAACAACGAAATCCGGCACTCCAAATGTGCAATGAAATTACTTTATTGAGA
>WMED01024997.1:0-11112 GCA_019650415.1 Pipa parva | reverse complement strand
CCTGCCCATTTCTTGCCTCTCTGTTTTCATTCCTGCCCATTTCTTGCCTCTCTGTTTTCAATCCTCCCCATTTCTTGCCTCTCTGTTTTCAATCTTCCCCATTTCTTGCCTCTCTGTTTTCAATCCTCCCCATTTCTTGCCTCTCTGTTTTCAATCCTCTCCATTTCTTGCCTCTCTGTTTTCAATCTTCCCCATTTCTTGCCTCTCTGTTTTCATCCCTCCCACTTTACACTCTAGTACAGTCTGCTTCTCTCCACACAGTTCTTTAAGTCGCTTGTTCTATTATTCTCTTTTCTTTTTGCTCCTTTTTTTTCCATTATGTAAAAGAATAGATGCTAACTGTATCAATAATGTGAGAAATACAAATCCACAGAAAAAGCTGAATATATATTTTAGACTGACATTCTGTTTACACCTTAATCTAAGCTAAGATAATATGGCTGAATGCTGAGTCTAAATAAACTATTCACAGAATCAGAGCCAAATTTCCATCTATTCGGTTTGCAAATCACTGCAAAATTCTGTTAACTTTGAATAAGTTAACCCCGGATTCACAAACTAAAGAGACCATCAATCAGGAAATACAGAACTTTAAACATTTGAGTCATGCTGTTTTTTTAATCACCACCTATTGTGGGGAAAGATATTAAAGCAACTAAGGTTATGCAGGTGGCGATGAGATTTAAACTCTTAAATTTGCCATTTTTATACAGTATACCAAAAAAAACAAAAACTGATGAACTCTTTATGATTGTAGAGTTTAAAAAAAGAAAACTGGAAAATAAATGATTTTCATCTCTTGTTTATTATAAATTATACACCCCCCTCTGTACTGTGTTTTGATTGATTAGAACTCTTCCTGGCTATTTCATTTATGGCACCGCTGTGCTGTGGTGGCAGGTTGCTCATTGCTGTTTGTTCTAAAATACTCAGCATGTTCAGCTTTTAAAGCTTAGCTCCTTCCTGTTAATTAACAGTTGCTTCCTATTTGTTTCAGGTGCTATTAATTAGTAGCGGAATCCCATCAGCCCTCTGACTTTAATTACTCCTTGCCTTGTTAGGTGATGTGGTTGCCAGCGTAGTGCTCACAACCTACCCTTTGCACCTCTTTCCCTTTTCATTCTAATGTACATGGCTTGACACATTATTAATGGGTATCCTTTAATAATTGTATCCTTGTTACTTGGTCCCATGTCTTTTTGGACTCTACACTATAGTTTCCTCAGCATTCTATTTGTCCTTTCTCCTTATCTATTACCTTATTAATATATTTTCTTGATGTCATCTGCTCTTGTGTTCTAAGGTATAACTTGTACATGGACTTTGTCTAACTCTGTACCAGTTATGGACCTACTTCCTTTGTTAACCCCTTTCCCATCTGTTCCCTGCTAGTCCTAGGTTTGTGTATTTTGTGCTAAACATTTTTCTCCTCTTGTTTGTTCTCATCTAGCTATCTGAGATATGTCCTGCATTGTCCCTTGTCTGCATAATATCGTGAACTGTAATTTCTGTGTTTTGTATTTGTCTGTTTTATAAACGTGTGTCATTATAATGTATAATGTTATGAATGTCAAACGTCATGAATGATTTTCTATAAAATATCCATTTTGGAAAATCATGAGCAATTATCCAAACAGAAATTGTTAATTTTACATTTTAAGCTAATGAAATACATAATGAACAAATATTTTTAGCCACATTGTCCTACCATTGCTACATATGCATTATCATTTTAATATTGTTGACGGATCCATTCAGACTCGCAGTACACTCTTCAGAAGGTAACATTGTTTTAGGGATTACCCTCATTGGGACATATTAAATGTCTTCAGCCAACCAGAGTACTGGTACAATATTTGCCTAATTCTTCCACACTTCCATGGGACCCAATTGTTTAGCTAAAGATCATTCAAGAAAGACTTTGTAAACCAATAGTGTAGGTAACATACTTTGAAATAATTAGATAACATCAAATAACCTAGTATATTTGCCGATATTTCATGCCCAACTATTGGGGTCTCAATTGATCCTATCAGTAAGTGTTCTAACTCTATAAAAGGATCTGTGAGGAAGCTGAAATCTGAAAAACATCTGTAAGCAAGAACAGTAACAGCTTGTCTAAAGAATGATGTGTCCATGGCATCTCAGTGCTTGTTATTTATAATGAAAATGTTAGCTTTGCCTCTGGAATGGTTATTAGTACGATTACTATCGGCATTATTTCAGTGTTGACAGCTTCTGTCACTGCGGTTTTTACCCTAGGTACTGCATAACACATCAGATACATAAAAACAGAATATTGTATTAGGAAGCAAATGTTAGCATTACTGTTGTGATAATAGCCCGTCATATTTTACATTCATCATCCTTTATGGCAGTTCATAAACACTGTATAAAATGGTTAAGTAAATCTGTGAAATAAATTGCTAGATAGCCTTTTATATTCAGTGAAATTATCCCCCATAAATTATCAGTGCTCCCCTAGAAATTCAAGGGTAGGCAATTTATGTATGGATAAACTGCAAAATGAAGTCTAGCCTCTCTGAATAAAGTTTCTTAAAGGACAAGTAATTCCAAAAAAAAAAATGCATTTGGGTTGACATGGCAGTTATTCAAATATAGCACTTGTAAAAATGTTATCTTTGAAGGTGAATTCACAAAAGTTATTGATTTATGTCTGTTTTTATTTTAACTATAATGTCACTGTGTATATAATGGTTAAATAAACCATACCTACTCCATTTTTGTTTTTTTGTAGAGAGCTTTAGATATTAAACCTTTAGGAAATACCGTAGAAAGCCAGATTTTAAAGATATTCAAAATTAAATATCCTACTTTCAGTCATATTTTATTTTTTTGGTAAGCACTAAGCACATATAAAATATTTAGTACTTTTTAAAGCAGTTAGATAATTTTCATTTTTTGGTGTTAATGTCCTTTAAAGAAATCAGGTTGTGACATACTATATGCCTTTTACTGGGGAGTTTTATGCTGTGATACCGAGAGGCAGGAAAATATTGGATTTCATTTTTTAATATGTGCCCTTACAGCACTTTATATAATCAATGCAGCAGATGTAAATGCACAAATGTATTGGTTCATCAAAAACATACAATACTTGTCTATACTTGTCTATTTGTTTACATATAGATTGAGATAAATCCTCTGTTGAAGAATCTCTTTGAATGAGCAGTAGCACACGAAAACTAAAAATTCCCACTTGAATTATTATGGCAATAATTCAAATACAGCACTTGTAAAAGTGTTATATTTGAAGTTAACTTGATTTTTTAAAGGAGAACTATAGTCAAGATTACGGGGGGAATTTACGATAGTCCGAAGTGAGGTGCGGAGTGTTCGCCTCACTTCGGACTGACTGATCTGCGCTCGCTGATGTCCTGCACGCGGACATCAGCGAGCGCATTAAAGGGATTCCAATCTCGGCGAGGCAACTCTTTTGCTCTCGCTGAGACTGGAATCCTTTTAACACTCCGCACCTCACTTCGGAGTATCGGGAATTCCCCCCCCCCCCCGTATCTTTACTTATGCAGTACTATACCTTTAGTGAGAAGTGTTTCTCTCCAGTAGATATTTCATGTGAAGCAGGATGATTTATTACACACTTGGGGCGAAATTTATTAAGGGCGAAGCGTTCGCCCGATGCGAAATCCCGATCGCACGATCGCAATTCCGATCATGCGATGGTAAATCGATCGCATTTATCATCGCGCGATGGTAAATCGATCGGATTTCCGATCACGCGATGGTAAATCGATCGGATTTACCATCGCGCGATGGTAAATCGATCACAATTCCAATCGCGCGATCGGAATTACGATCGTGCGGTAAAAATGACGCATGTGCGGAAAATTTTCCGCATTTAATACATTTCGCCCCTGAAAACTCCCGTACCAGGAAATCTGTGTGATATAACCACTAAACAAGAGAATAAAAAGCTGCTTGACTGCTATTGGTTAAGAAATGAGCTGACCTTTTGGCCTCATCAATCATTCCTGGAATGCAGGAAATTACAGAGGAAAGCTGACTTGTGAGTAGGAGTTACATTACATATTAGGCAAAAATGTCTGGGGAAGTGAACCCTTTCATGGAAAACTGGATGTACACGTCACACACATTTCCTGATGCGGGAGTTTTCTAGTTTTATTGTGCTGTTGCATCTGAAGCAGGATAATTTAATACACATCTACTGGGGAGAAACTCTTCTCACTAAGGTATAGCACTGCATATGTAAAGATGTAATCTGGCTATAGTTCTCCTTTAATTTAATTGTAATTTTTGTCTGTTTTTATCTTTACTGATAGGAGCTTCTTGTTAAACAGACCTCACACAGTCTAATTTTTTTAATGGTGATTTAGATGATACATATTTACTACATGCACCCAAAAGCCCAATTTTTTAAGCTAAATATCATGCAGTCTACACACAATTTGTAATTTTTAGATGCACAGATGGAATATTTATGAACTATAAATGCATCTGAGGCATTTTCATTTCTTGGTATTACTGTTCCTTTATAATAAGGTGTATAGGTGTTTGCTATTTACCACTGTACTTTGCAGTAATGAGGATGTATTGATGGATACAAAGCTTTGTAAAGGCTTAACAAATTTACTCATGTGTCATGTCACACAGCTTCTTCATTAACTTGTTTTTTTTTTAGTGTCCAAAATAATGTCGGATCATTTGCAATCAATTAGGAAGCCTAAATATTTAAACAAGCCAAGCATAACTGCATAAATATCACAGCGTAGCAAACGCTAAGCAATATTGGAAAATCACAGTCTTTTGCTCTGAAAAAAAAACAAAAAAACTCACATTGATTTTGTCTAGAATCTTCCACACACCTATTTGTATTGTTGACACCAGTAACAAACCTTATCCAGACCCCTCAGGCATCTGTCTTTTTTATAATATGTTTTATAACATGTGTCCTAGCCAAGCTGGTTTTGATTAGGCTGCAAATATGTTTGTCATAAAGCTTATAACCAGGCATGATCAACTGAGTCATTGTCCTCATCTTGTGCTCTACATTTTAATCTTATCTGAAATCACTGACTTGGTTTATAAGGCAAGGAATGTGCTGTTGCTGCTAAGTTAATACTTATTGCTTCTGCATATTTATTGCCCAATGCATATCCTTGTACTGCCAGATATTGTGTATTATGCTTTATCTGAGGAAGGACAAAACATAGAAATGCAGTTCTATTGCTGTGTCATATGTGATACACAATACATAATTTATCTGTATGTCCTGAGGCATGGATGGAACTATTTTGTATTTATGGTTTCTAGTCATTTCCCCTTTTAGATACTATGGCTTTAAAAAGATATCTCATTATCTCAGAATATCTTGAGTTAGCTGTAATGCAGCCTTAATAACAATTGTGTTTCAGTGTTGAATGACTGATGGAATATAAGATAATAGGATATTATTTGGTGGATTAATCTTTTACTTTATACAGTTTCTTTTGGTATCTATTTAGAAGGTGAAATAACAGTGATCCTGTCTGTACAAGCTCACACTCGAGGGCAAAACGTATGTGCCATATATTACAGCGCTCAGAAAGCTAGACCATTCATTCCTTCTGCAGATTAACAGTATCTGTATTACAGGTCCTAAGGTAAATTAAGTGCAATCTCAGGGTTTTTGTAGAAATGTTTGACTTTTTTAGACACATTCTGTAATATAAGGACGTATAGCAGAACCGCACACAATGGTAACTAAGTAATAAATCACAAAAAATAGTAACTAAAACAGTAAGTCACATAATTAGCATCCTACTTGTTTGAAAATAGTCCCACTGTTCCACAGTCAACTGATGTCACCAGAAATGTCCAAGATTATAGTCACAATGAAAGTTATATGGCAGCTTCATTCAAGAAGGGAAGTATCAACCTTGCTCAACTCCCACAAAAATATATATCATAATCTACTGTGAAAGGAAAAACACAAAGGGAGAATAACTAATTTGACTTTTTTGTGGGTAGGAAATTCATATTTTAATTTTACCTTTTAATTTCTAAACTAATGAAAGCCTACAAGAGTATTTCCTGCCCTAGGATCAGGTCACTTACGTGAAGGTTGCTGTGGTCCCTAGTTCTAGTTTATAAAGATCCACTCAGAAAATAATAGAATGTTCCATCCTGTTATTAGAGGGCTTATTTTCTACCAGCCCTTTCATCTTCAATGTGGAATGGTAACGATTGCAAAGATAACTTTGTTAGAAGAAAATTCACCAAGACAAGGTAATATTTTTCTATATATCAATGTTGGAAATGCAGAATAATGGTGAATTCTGAGAATGTATATTTTTGTCTTTTACAGCATCAGCATACCTCTTGCTGTATTGTAATTTCTGTTTTTTTGTATGTTTTAGTTTGAAAGAAATGAGGAATCTGGAAAATAAGGAAAGAACACAGTAATAAAAAATTAACTATCTTAAAATCTATAAGAAAAAAAAATAGTGATAAATTATGAAACTGATTTACTGCTTCTGCATTCTCTTCACGTGCACACACACACACACACACACACAGAGATCTTTATAGAATACAGTACAATATTTTATTTTGTGTTAGTAAAGAATCTTTTGCCTTTCAAAAACTATAATATGCCTAGCTGGTATCACACAATGGCAGTTTAAATAATAAATTGTGCAGCTTGCTCTGCTGAAACTTGGTTTTACAGATTACAGTAATCTGTATGTTCAGATTATACTGCATTCCCAATACAGTCATTGTACTAGAAATAATGTTCATTGTTGCCATTGTTACAAACCAGTTTCTTGACCCTTTAATATTTTGTCACCATTTTACTCTACGTTTCCACATACTAATAATTATGAACAGAAAGACTACATCATTGTGTGCAGAATATAAGCAATCAAGATGACTTATATATGGGACATAATCATCAAAGAACAAATTAATGTTGCAAAGTCAATTGTACATATTTACTAAATAGCTTATTGTTTCAGTGATGTAATAAATTGTTGAAAGTTGCTGCATAGTATTGTCTGAGCATAAACAGGCAAATAACAGCAGTGAGGTACTATAGTGCATTTGTCATAAATAAGCACAATGATCTTTTTTCTACATTAATGAAACGTACAGGTAATAGGCATTAATTGTTATAAGAAAGGGCAATGCTATCATTTAGTAGCATTTTGGTCACTGGTATTGTGACTGGTATTGTGAGCAGGGGTCGGCAAACTTCTTTGAACGGTGACAACTATTTTGTGAACCGCTGGAGGAGGGAGGAGCACACTCTCCCATCCACATGACCTGCCAATGGTCAATCAGAAGAGCTGTTGGCGGTCATGGGTGGGGCTTCAGAGGTGTGCTCTGAGCCACAGCAAGGCGGCTAAAGAGCCACACTTTGCTGACCACTGGTCCAGAGAATAGTCACCAAAATGAAAGCAATTGTTTTTTTTCACAGTGTAAATCTGCAGACCTATACCCCATACATTCTTCTCCTACTTTCCTTAGTTACTTATCACGTAACTAAAAGTCAATAAAAGGTGCAGCAAAAGGGTATGGTCTACTGAACCTTACTTAGACATAATGCCACACAGAGCTACATTTTATTTAGCAATTAGTCACAAAGGACTAGTCTGCCCAAATGTAGCAAACTGCAAGGCTATAATAAATGTAATGAGACACTTCCTAGAAATGTTCTAGAGTATTTAAATCTCTGTTTCTTTTCTTTTGTAATTACAGGCAGTTCAGATAGTGCCTGCATGACAAATATTCTAAGATTGTTGATTCATTTTATCATATGACTAAGCGATATGTGACACAGAACTGCTTACAATTAATCTTCTCGCCTATACTATAAGAAATATTTATTATATAGTTTTATTTTGGTAAAAAATAACTAAAGGATCAAATACAAATGAAATGGCAATAAGAAATGTAATAGATCAATTCTGCTTTCAGAATTCCAGTAGGTGAGTAAAGAGTCTCATGTTTGAGAAGAAAAGAGATACGTAGATTGTACCCTTTACATGGATGGAGGAAATCTCATTGATAAGTCAGAGCAGTTCCTCTGATAAACAGGCTAACCAGCACCTCTCCTACACACTGTGCTGATCACAAGCCTCAGCCTTCAGCATGACAGGCTCACACAGCTACTCTGCTTGCTGCATTAGCATCACAAAGGAAAATTTGCATGTGGACACTCTGCTCTCAGTCACGAGATAATCAAACAGTGCTAGAGTAGAATAGTAATAGGGGTAGCTTAGACATTCTGGACAAAGACAAGAATTAACTGTAAATGTAATTTTTTTTAGTCATCCTTATGTAACTACTGCACAGCACACCCCTTGAGAATAGCACAAGTCATTACAAAATCAAAGAGAATTCTATCCATTGTTTTCTATTAGCTACTGTGTAATATATTTTCCTACTATCATCCCAAACTTTAAGAACTAAGCAAACTTTTTGTAAGCATTCCAACTGATTCTGAGCTGTTACAGAAGGTACACACAGCCTACCCAGCAGAGGGACTGATTCATTAAAGGGTGAATTCACCTGTCGAATTAACCTCACTACAATTCAAGTCAAATTGCCCAAATACACAAATTCACTTCTCATTATGAATGTCGGCAAATAGACCAGTCAAACAAGCAAACAGCGGCTATCACTATCGGATGCATTATGCAACGTAGTCAGCTGGATGGAAATAGTTTGCGGAGTCCTATCATCAGTCCCCCAGTTCTCCACTCTGATGTGGCAAAGTCAAATAGGTGAATTTGGAGCAGTACACTTAGGGGTAATTCATAGTGCTAAGTTAGTTCCAGATCCTTCACATCACTTCGCAGAGGCTGTTATGCGCTCGCTGATGTCCTGCACGCGGACATCAGCGAACGCTTTAAAGAGATTCCAGTCTCGTGACTCGAGTGACATAACAGCCTCTCCGAAGTGATGTGAAGGATTCGGAGGTAACTTTGCACTATGCTGAATTACCCCCCTAGTCGCATTTGCTCCTTCAACATACTACACCACTTAATCATAGTAGAAGTAAATGTGCACATGAATGGAAAGTTATGCAAAGTGCTCTATAAGATTGCCATTGTTATAGTCGCTCGAATTGGTTGCATATTCACCACCTTGCACAGTTTTTTCAATAAGCAAACATGGGGAAGTGGCGAATAGATGCAACTTCAGAGTTTTACATGACTGGTCGACCTTTGGTCAATAAGTCAATAATAATAATATATTTTATTCATGCAGTGGTGGGAATGTTATAATGGAATAGCACTAGTCTGGATAGGAAGGGCAGTATCTTATCTTTATGTCATAAATGTGGCTAGATACTGTAGTCTAGAACAGAATGGATTATCCCTTATGAATATTTATCAGTATTCTCCCCTACACCCTGCATTAGTAGTATACCTTTTGTTGTTGTGCTCAGTTGTATGTTAAATTAATGCCACAAACCAATACTGCCCATTTTCATCTTAAAACCTTTTCTCTTTCTGCCCCCCACATCCAGAATTCTATACCCCTTTATCTTCACCAGGAACATTCTCTCTCCACTTTTAAAACCACACTGAAGTCCTACTTTATGGAGCACTAGCAATGACATTTCTGTATATATTTTATTTTATCCTTAATTAGTTATTTATGCTTAACATTTGTATTTATTGACCTGTGCTTCAGCACATTGTTATAGCTCTTATGACCCTTCTGTGTATGTAAGTCTTCCTCACATTTAGATTGTAAGCTCTACTGGGCAGGGACTTCCAACCTCTTGTGTCAACCACAACCTAGCACATAAAGTGAAGAATCCTTGTGATATCATACTAGTATGTATGTATTTAATTATTTAGCGCTGATATATTATGCAGCTCTTTACAGAGATTCATCATTCACTTTAGTACCTGTCCCGTGGAGCTTACAATCTAGTTTCCCTATTCAGTTACTGTACATACACATAGACAGAGACAGATGTATGTTTTTGGATTGTGGGAGGAAAACGGAGTGTCCGGAGGAAACCCACGCAGGTATGGGGAGAACATTCAGGGGGTTATTCACTGAAGTCTGAATTGTTGCATATAGGTGCAAATTCGTCAGCTAAAGACAGTTGCAACAGGATGCTACTGTTGTGTCTTTATAATGAGAAATATGGTCACAGTCACAACTTTATTATGGGAAAATTGTCACAATCTTAACTTTTAAAAATTGTAGCGACTTTACAATGGGGAAATTGTCACAGATTTGCTATGGGAATTCGCTGTTTGAAAATTTGACAGTCGAATTAGCACCTTAGTGAATAACCCCCACAAATTCCATGCAGATGAAGTCCAGGGTGGAATTGAACCCAGAACCATTCACTACACTTCCCATATTGTACAATGCACTTTTCCCATGTCTGTATTATATTTGTATTGCTGAATGGTATAGCGCTATATAAATTTGTGGTGCTTTATAAATAAAACTATACATACATACATACATACTGAAAAGGGAATTTTTAATTTAACAGTGAGGGGGTTATTTTCTAAGGTCTGAATTGTTGCGTAAAGGTGTGAATTTGCCAGCTAAAGACAGTCGCAATAAACTGCTACTGTAACAGTTGCAGCTTTATAATGTCAATATTGTCGCAGTTGTGACTTTACTATGGAAATATTGTTACAGCCACAACTTTTGTCAACAAAATTGTCTCAGTCATGGGAGAATTGTCGCAGTTGCGGATTTGCTATGGGGATCCGCCATTTGATAATTCGACAGTTTAATTTGGACTTTAGAGAATATCCCTTGAGTCTCCAGCCTCCTGATAAGTTTCTCCTGATACCAGTGTGCTTTTCCCTTGCCTTTCCCATGGCATTATGCCATAACAATTCATGGCAGACAAATAGAAGCAGTGGAATACTGTAGTAACTCATGGCAGACAAATGGAAGCAGTGGAATACCGTAGCAATTCATGGCAGACAAATAGAAGCAGTGGAATACTGTAGCAATTCATGACAGACAAATAGAAGCAGTGGAATACTGTAGCAATTCATGACAGACAAATAGAAGCAGTGAAATACCGTAGCAATTCATGGCAGACAAATAGAAGCAGTGGAATACCGTAGCAATTCATGG
>WMED01024996.1:0-11112 GCA_019650415.1 Pipa parva | reverse complement strand
TGTCATTCTCAAAACTTTTGACCATGACTGTACTTCTTCAATGGTGTTTTGAATGCAAATATTGAGATTTTATAGACATTTGTGTTATTCATATTTTAAGAATTTGATAATGTAGTTTAGAAATACAAAATGTTCAGCTATGTCTTTCAGGATGCAAATATTGTGTTTTTTTTTCTTTTTTGCACTTTAATCTAAATAAATGTCCTCCTCTAATCCATTAAAAGTTAAGCTTTCAGGATGTGGCCCAAAGAGAAATATCATGGTATAAGTACTGTTGATGTATATTCATTTTACAAATCTTAAATTGGACAAGTACCAGAAAAATAATGCTTTTCTTTTTATTAAATTTAGTGCTATCAGACTCTCAAGATGACATCATAGATGTTACAGTGAGCAAAAAATGTTCACATTGAATATTACAACCTATGAACTGTGAACTCTCTATTTGCATGTCTATTTACTCTGTTGGAGCTGAAAATGATCTATAGGGTTGATAAAGGACTAGTAATGCTATAATACTCTATAATTTCATATAAACATGATATGTTTTAAATTACACAGCCATGACAGGCCTTTTCTAATTGTTGTAAGCATGTCCGAAAAACACTTTTTGGGTATTTATGAAGCTTTGTATAAATAATAGGGGAAACTTATCAACAGGAGCAACTGTTTACAGAGGTCTAGTAACCCATAGCAACCAATCAGCAGTCTGCATTCTCTAGTCTAAGGAAGCAAGAATAATAAAAGACAACTTCTGATTGGTTTCTCTAAGTTACTAGACCTCTGTAAAGTTTACCTCTCTAAAGTTTGCCTCTGTCCATGAATTCCCCTGAATGACTCAACTGATGCTTTAAATGTAAATCCCCATTTTTATTGAATACTACAGGAAAATAAACAATCTTTCAGAGGGATGCATTGTCCTGCTCTCTTCAATTTCCCCTTAAAATATCAGTTGAGTGACTGGTGCTATTATTGCATATACAGTATATTGCTTTGAGCTCTGACTGGATGCATGCACCTGTCTGTACCCAATTCAAACAATTAGGGGGGAATTCACCATTCAGCGAATTGAGCTCCGAAGCCTTCGGCTCACTTCGCAAATGGAATTATGCGCTCGCTGATGCCCTGCATGCGGACCTCAGCATGCGCATTAAAGGTATTCCCGTCTCGACGAGTCAACTCTTTTGGTCTTGCCGAGACAGGAATCCCTTTAATGCGCATGCTGATGTCAGCACGCAGGACATCAGCGAGCGCATAATACCATTTGCGAAGTGAGCCGAAGGCTTCAGAGCTCACTTCGCTGAATGGTGAATTCCCCCCTTAATCAGAAGGTGCCTGGCTTATATGCTATTTGGACATGTATCAGGCTTTGCCAACAACATCACATAATCACAAATTTTCACTTATTTTGAGACAGTGAATTGCCCTACACATCACTTACCCCTGTAGTTTTTAACATTTGTCTACTGTAGATTCTTCTCTCTATTTTTTATTAATGGGAGCTGAATGAGAAAGTGGATATTAAATACCTCTTTTACCAACTTCACCCTTTGATAAACATCCCACTTATTTGAAATTGCTTATATAATGGAAAACAAGTGTTATTTCAAATGCAGAAAGCTCACTTGAATGCAAAATAGAAATGTACTCTGGCATGCAGTTACGCTTTGTATCACTCACTGCATGTATCTCTTGAAAATATTCTTGATGTGAATCCAAATACTGTATCATTAGAGGAAAAAGAAAAATGAGTAGAGTAAATTAATAAGAGTACATTAACTCATCTATAATGCACAAATTAAAGAGAGGGGAATTATTTTTTATAAGGATAACAGCTGTTCTGCTTTACTTACGCTATAATGTATTTTTCTTAATAATATTGTTTGCTCTGGCTTAAAGCGATTCCATAACAAAGAAAACATTTTAGAGAAAATATGACTGTAGCCATTCTACAAATGAGACAGGCTTTAAAAAACATATAGGGGCATGTTTACCAAAGTGCAAATTGTCCTGTAGATGCATGAATTTGTCAATTCACTACTTCTACACATTTACATATTCAGCATATCATTACTTACAGAAATTGGTAAATTGTCTCACAAATTAAAGTGGTGATCCCATTAATATTATGGTCTTAAGTAGAGATCCCATTAATATTATGGTAACATTTCACTTAAAAGGCTTGGAAAATGTGGCAACTGAAGGTCAACATGACATAAAAGTTGTTTTCCAATAAAATGAATGCAAAAAAAAAAAAATTGTTGCAATTACTGTAACAACAACCAAAATAGTGAGGATGCCCTTTGCTGTATAAATGTATTCATCGTGCCAGTATGTAGAAATGAATATACTGTATAAAGAGATAGTGCTTTGAAAATTCTATGCAATCATTTACAGCAATTCCCTCCATCACCATAACAATAGACTGTTTAGTGAATAGGCAGAATTGCATTTTCATTACAGATGAATCGTCACATAATACTGAAATACACAATCTTGGCACATCCAGTAATCCGTTATCCAGGGAGCAGACTGGACAGGGCGCCAGCAAAACCCAAAGTGCAAGATACACATCAAACAAAGACAGCTGCTCACCTTATTTTAGGAAAACATTCCTATTTTTATTGTAGAACCTCAAACAGATAGTACAATGTTACACAAATATGTGGGAATGCACCCAAATATACAACTCCACCCATTAAAGTACAAGACCAGATGACATATATTGAAACAATGTTATATTATATACATGTTACTCTGCAGTATACACATTTTAAAAAAGCAATGGAGAACGATGTAAAAATCTATAACATAATGCACTCCATTGCACATTTGGGTGTGGTTGTAAATTTGGGTGTATTCCCACAAGGGTATATATTTGTGTGTCACAGTGATGTTTTCTGCACCTGATGAAGGCAGGCATTGTATCACTCTGAATCGTTGTGCTGTCTGTTTGAGGTTCTACAATAAAAATGGAAATGTTTCCCTAAAATATAAGGTGAGCAGCTAAGTGATGGAAAAGGCTCATCTATACAGAGGCATTCTTCCTGAGCCTTTATTTTTCCTTAAACTATTATTATTACGTTTTTTTGCAGATGAAATTATTGGGGTTATGTATGATGATGAATGTAACTTTTCTCAGGTAGCATTACCAGTATTCAACATGCAAAAAAAAAAGGGGGTGAAACTGACTTTCTTGTAATAATTCATGCCTAATGCCGGTATGTTGTCAATAATATAGAAAAAGGTTTGGTTTCATGTCTTCCAGAAATAGATTCACGTGAAGATTAAATAATTGTGTTTCACTGTACCTATTAATGACAAATTTAATATTATATGCCATTGCTTCTATTTACTTGACAATGCTCAGAAAGTACTATGCAAGAATTTGCTCCACTGACTCAACAGCAATCTTTTAGTGAATTTGATATATTCAACATTTGACTTTTCTACTTTATTAATATGCCCCTTGTATAAAATACACTATTCAATTAATAGGTAAAAAGATAAGACTCTATGAGGCCGACGCTGCATTAAATCTTATATATAATATTCTGTTTGTGCTGTACCATGTGCAATGACCTGTGTAAAACCATTTACAGTTATCTTCCTTTAAGGAACACTGCTCTGAACTGAAAAGCACAAATCCTAGGATAATATTACAAATATCATTATCTGATTGTCCCCTTAATACTGTAGGTGCTTTAAGGACAGCATACTTCCTCAATGATCCAACTTTAAAGGTATGTGGATCACTCTTTCTTATCAGTACAAATCTGACATTTCCTTAATATAAACACTATGTACATGAAAATAATTGCAATGAAAAATATACTGTCAAAATAAAAAGAAAATCATTACTATCTAAGTGAAAAATCTGGAAGAGCTAAAAAAAGATAATGAATTCTGCAGAGATTCTCTTGGCATAAGAGATAATAAATAGACAATGTTTTTCCCCAACTTTTACTAGCTATGTGTTCTTAATGTACCTCCTTCAGTCATACCTGATTAGTTACCAGGCAGAATGGATAACGTGATCATTCCGTTTAAGTACTTATTTATTTTTTATTGAAAAACAACAGGAAAATGAATGACATTCGCAGAGAGCATAGAATATCCTATTGTTAAAAGTAATGTGAGCAATGTAATGCAAAAAATAAAAAATAAATAAATGTGTTCCTGATATAGTGTACCTTACAGATTGATTGATGATATTATTCTTACATTCTAAGACAGATTTTTAACTGATCTTTTTCCCCCCAAAAAAAGTCTAGAAGAAATAAAATCTCCTTATAAATCACATGTCTTCATTTAGCCTACATACAATGAAACACGATGAACCCACATGACAGTCTTTGTAGCATATTAGCTGCACTCCCCTGCTGAGAAAGCTGGTGTCCTGGGAACTGGCTTCTACATTCCCCAACCAGCCAAACACTTGGCCGCCAAAGGTCAGGCCATCTTGCAAAAATGCCAAAGCCTTCAAGAAATAAAGAAGACACATACTGGTATTGGTAGAAATTGATTGGCCAAAGCCTTATTGTAATATACTGATACAAAATGATGCCAGCAGTTTCTGAATGGCAGGAATGAAAACTACTATAACAAACAGGTCTATAAACAGATCAATCTTAACTCACCAATATTCAATAACAATTATGTCAGTGTTACGAAAACTTTACAACAAAGCTGTAACAATTAATAACAATAACAAACATAAAATGCTGATATTTCATAAACAGTATTATATACAAGAAAGAAAACATCAACACCTAAATATATAAAAACTATAAACTTTAAATATGGGGCATTTTTAATAAAGGGATACAGCATGACACAGCCCCACAAAGAGGGTTAAATAACCTAAGATACCCCTAGAGGAGAAAATGAGTAATAGGGTACTGTGATAGGCTGGGATCAGATTACATAAGATAATCAGGTCCCCACCCCCCCTTTTTTAAATTTTATATACTCACCTAATGTAATCATGCTTAACTTAATATAGCAATAGCTGACTTAGCGGCTATGGCCTTGCTTTTCCCATCTCCCCCGTCCAAACAGCCACACGAAGATCTCAATTCATATTAATTCCCCACTTCTCCATCTCAACTTATTTATCTAACTCATTTATGACCAATTATGACTTTTTCTGCACATGAGCATGACTTTTTTCTATATTCCAATTGTCGGACAATGTGAAAGTGGAGGGTTTGTCAGACCAAAGTGGTGAATTAGAATTAGGGGGTTGATGGCATGGCTCCAAAGTAATTTAAGGAAACTTTGCAATCAGTATGCACCAGCACTCAAAGGAATATGCTTAACATATCCAACTTTATTTAATATTCAATATAACTTCCATTACAGCAGTAGGCAAACAGGTAGTGCAAACAGGTAGCGCATTAAAGGCAGATCAAACGTGTTTCACACTATGTGCTTAATCATATGACACACAAGGACACAGGGTAATTTCTCAGCAGACCCAGACCTCTGTGGGCCCTCCTGGAGTTTCAAACTGTTCCATCATTTCTGAGGATAGTGTAAATCAGTTAGGGGGTTTGGAGACAAAAGTAAATCATAGGGACTAAGGAAGGGAATGAGGAAACAAGAGGACAACTTTTTTTGTTAATGGGACCCTGGTATCTGGGTGGGGAGCCAGCATTCCAATCCTACATTGTCTGTGTCAGTCATAAAGCTTAATAGAACTGCTGTGTTGTAGGATCAGCAGGGAAATACATGGACAAAAAGTATTAGAACTTTTTTGAAGAAAATCAGATTTGTTTACTAAGTAGTATGCATTGTTTTAAGAAATGTTATTTTATCCTGATAATATACTTCTAAGGAGCGAATGAGTTACTTGTTGGCACCTGTTACAACCCAGTGTAATATTGTGGCTAGCAACAATCCTTGTCAGCAAACTGTTTCCATGTTTCTCTAAAGCATGTGTAACAGTTTGAAAAGTTCATTTGCCAGCAATGGTACCTGGCTTGAACAGTAAGCCCAAGAGAATGTACTGGGAAAGAAAAATATATTATTTTAGTCCTCAACTTCTTGTTCTCCTTCTTCATTTCACCAAGGCAATATGCCTAGCTCTCCTTTCACTAGAGGGCAAGCAGAAATAGCATGACCTTTGCAAAGTGTCTTAAATTTGTTCTTCTGTTTGTTAACTGGCAGAGACTATACCAGAGCACTCATTCAGACACAATTACATATGCCAGACTAAGAAGGAACCATTTATTCTATCACAATAGTCCTTTGTCTACAATAAAATTTTCACTGCCAATCTGGTAAGGTGTCAAAATACATTAGCAATGGACACCACACTGTTTCCAATAGAAAAATTCAAAGAAACCTGGAGTGGGGTATAAAATTAAAGATATACAGAGATATAACTATATCTTAGCTAAAGAATCAACAAAATGGGTAGATAAGGCTCTAATTTACAAATCTTTCTATTACAAGGCTGTATAGTTACTTGAAGGTAGCCTAGATTATTTGAAATAGACACCCGTGGTAAAGTGGCCGAAAAGAACAATAACATAGTTTTGAGTATTTCTTAACATTGTAATTTTGCAATGTATCTCTCCACTTAACACTATTACATGAACCTCTAAAGATTTAGGCAGATGCATTCTAATGACTGGCATCATTCTTACAAGTACTGTATGATTGTCTTATTTAAGGGCCCCCAGGTGTTTATCAGCAATGAGAAGTTTTCAGTACTCTTCTAAAAAAGAAACACAAGATCCCGCCACTAGTGTGCAAAGGGGCAATAACCTTATTTATTAATCAGAGTGCAGACTGAAAGAAGACAGTGTCATGTGTTCTATTTGTAAGCAGAATTCCACACCGACAAAAAAAGGCATAGGAAGAAAGCTCTTACTGGAATGGGGGAGTTGTAGATGGGTCGATCCAACATAACATTACATATTTACTTATATATAAATCAATGGTAACCAGATAACCACAAAAAATGCTTCCAGGTTAATTAGAAGGACTAAGAAGTTAAGAACAATTATTTTGATTAACTTAAAAAAATTGCACCATTAACATGACTAAAACACAAGGTCAGAACAAGGATGTATCTAATGAAGTTTTCTTCTTTTGGATTGCTCAGGCGACACAGGGACAGCTGTTGAAACTGAAAGAAATTTTTTTTCTGCCTTAAGAACAGAAAGGAATTTCCTACTTATGGAAGTATTGAGTAGTTATATTATTATTATGTTAATTTAGAGATAACTGATCCCCGGATAGTAGAATGGTTGCCAACAATAGGATAAGGAAAAAGCATGTAATCTAAAATATTTGTATGTTGCATTAAATGACCAGTAATACCAAAATCAATTTCCATTTGGATTGTCATGGCAGTTGCTCAAATACAGCACTTGTAAAAATGTTATTATTAGTTTACTGAAATAAAGTCATTTTTCTCTACATTTTGTTTTTCTATTTAATGGTAACATGGTCATCAAAAAAAACAAACAAACAGAAAAACTTTTCTTTGAACATAAATTCTACATACAATGTTTTGGTGATATTTATTGAACTTCTTTTACTTGCATGGGGGATGGTCTTTTCTAGTTTTTTTTCCCCCTGAAAATATTTAAGGATCTTGTTAAAAATTCAGGAGGGAAACAATGTAGTTTCGTGGGAGCCACTCAGGTTCCACTTCACATGCCATATATTATTGATGCCGAGACTCCTTGTTGCTGCATTGTGGGTCCCGGCGTCCTCCTCTCCACCGTTTCCTGACTATCACTATTTGGAATCTGGATTCTGACATTACTTGGAGTTTGAACGCGCTAACTTTGGCAGAAATTGAATCGGGACTTCCTTATAATTTGACTGACTTTTGACCGGTACTTTAAAATTTATGGGGATATTTAATTTAGATAAGATCAATTCTTAATAACTGAATCTACTTTATTCCTTATTAGTACCTTTATACACTTCTGTTACTATTCACAGCAGTAGCCTTGTTGCTTCGATCAGTTTTAAATGTTTTTAATTCACCCTTTTTTGAGTGTTTTTGTATTAATTTCCAATAAAACTTGTGTGCACCAGATCAAGAAATATCTTTTTTCCTTTAACTGTGCTTATAATTAATTCCAATATTTCTATGGTAGCACCAAGTCTTTACAAACTATCTCTATTTATTTTTACTTTATAGGTGTGCTGGAATCCGTTACATATTAATTGCCTTTAATATGTCTTTGTCTAGGAGTGAGGTGCCTTTCTGATTGAGCCACCTATAGGCATGTGCCTCTTGTGCCTAATTAAAAATCTGACACTGCTCTTTGGTGATCACTCTTTATTCATGAATGTGACAGCTCTTATCTCAAGTTATATGTGAGTCATGTTAAGATATAATCCTGCAGGGTCAAATGGTATTGGATAGTATTAGGGGTCCCAGGCCTGGTGATAAAAGGAATCTGTTTTTAACATTTGCAGGACACTAGCTACTTTTAATTATACTAAAGCTCTTTTGTAATGTTTTATTATGATAGTTCTGGTGAACATGGCAACTTTTGTTAGTAACCTATAGGCCCTTGCAGTCAGCTTCTCTAGTGGGCCCAAGATTCATTAGTCTAACACTGGACAATCCCGATAAAAAGTCATGCAAGACTTAGAGATTGATGAAACCAACTGTTTTATCATTACAGCCTTGTAAGGATTTCAGCACAATGTTTTGGCAGAAAAGTGAACATTTTACTGAACATGCAAAATATTCCTGAAAGTCAAAGTCCTGATTTTTATATCTCATGCTGATTTCAGGGGTCTTTGATATGTTGCATAATAAACACCCATTCACTGTGTTTAGATTTAAATGCATCTTTAGATAAAACATATTTATGTGTATACATTCCAACAACTGAATATAATTGTATTATTTAAAATAACTAAATCAGAAAATTCTAGAACTGAAGCAAAACATTTCTGCACTACAAAATACCAATAATATTTTGATACTTGTATTTCCTGGTCTTTCTGTCTCTTTAATTCCTAAGTATTTTCAGTAAACCACTGTTTATTATTGTTAATGTAATATAATGAGTTCATTGAAAAAGGGAAGGTTTGGAGATTATAGCATTCTTTTAAAATATTTAAATCCTTAAGGGAAATTTAATTATACAAAATATATTATAAAGTTTCTGTTAAATAAAATGTCAAATAATGAACTCTGCATTTAAAGGCTGGCATATGTGAGTTTGCTTCATTGGGGCATTGAGTAACAATTGGGTAGAATTTGAATATAAGGTAAGTCTTATGCATGGAAGCTTCAGTAAATATTAAACCCCTTTTACTCATGGGAAAAAACAGACTTGGAGATGGTGACATCTAGATGTAATTTATTATTAAGTGTCATCCAACAGTCTGTGTTTTATTCTATTTTCTCACGTGAAAAGACCAACAATACTGTCAAATAAAACAAGTTACATATTTTCTGGTTTTTCAGCAGCTACTGAACAGCTTTTTGAAAGAAACAAAGACCTTGAGATATTTATTTTTCAGTGTTCATAATTCTCAAGCTATCCACATAGAATTGTTATTTCATTGTGGATCAGCTTGTGCGAAAAACTCTGATGTTGAGTCTATTTGGTGCCAAAGCTTCTGCCAGATTATCTGATAGTGCTGATAATGGAGCAATTTCAGAAATACCAAGTCAGTAGAACAAATAGAAGAATTCAGTTATTGCAACAATGATGTATTTTAAATGTTCCCTAAAGCCATTATTGGCACATTTAACTTCTCAGTGTTGTTTTCTATTTCTAGAGATGCTATAGTAGCTGCACACTAAACTAGACTTTCTGTTCTGTGGCAGCAAATATAATCATTCTTTCAGATGGATAAAATTAATATTTAGTCTATAAAAATGACTTAGGGTTGACCTAATAATTATTTATAAATATTTCAGGGGTCAGAACAGAGATTTCTCACATGATCTATTTATACCAATTACTCTTAAGTATAACCACTATGTCTAAAAGAAAGAAAGTTTCTCCACCAATATAGAAGGGGGTTCTTTACTGTAAGAGTAGTTGGAAGTTTAGAAAGATACCATGGTTGATTTAATAAAAAAAATCAAAAGAGGCAGGGATGCCTTCCTTGAGTGTAGGAATATTTGAAAGTTACAGATAGTAGATAATTGGTGGTGGGTTCTTAATCCAAGAAAGTATTCTGCATACTTGCACTCAGGAATCATTTTTTTTTTTTTTTTACATAGGATGAATTGGCTTTTCCATCTGAATTAACATTGCAGGGTAAGAGGCTGAACTAGAAGGACTTGTGTCTTTTTTCAGTCTTATATACTATGTAACTATATTACTATGTAAGAGATTTGTGAATCCTTTGGATAAAGCCATGGGATGGAAAATTCTGTAGACTGAATTCATAAATGATCACCTAAATAATAAATAATAAGATACCCATCTGAGATCTCTGTAGAAGTTATGTGATGTGTCTTACTTCATAAAGAACAATTTCCTATATCACTTCTGGATTATATATAGTTTGGCCCTCCATATTTATGTTTAATATTAAAAATATTTACTTACTTTCCCTTATGCTGATATGAACTGAGAGGATAATAAAGGTCATTAGTAATACTGAGTAAAAATAGTAATAACCATGTTTTTCATACAGGAGCATCTCAATAAACTGGAATATCAGCCAAAAGTTAAATAAATAAACACTTGAAATGTTCACCCTGTTTGTAATGACTCTATATATTATATGGGTTTTACTTTTTGTATTGAATTAATGAAAAAAAACTTTTGGCTGATATTCTAATTTATTGAGATAAATCTGTGACTGAAAAAAGCTCACTGAAGCTGTAACCAAATTTCTTGAAATAGTTAATCTAATACCCTGAGATGCCCCCCATCTGACACTACTGATTTGTCTGCTTTAAATGTTTGGTTGTTATAATTTACTCTGTAGTTCTATGCCAACAAGTGTCAGACTGGCACAAATGAATTTGAGGATTTCAAATAAGGAATTAACTTTTTCAGGAAATAATTTTATTTATGCCAGGATAAAATGAAATGCCAAGAAAAGTCATTTTTGCTAAATCTAAGTGTCAAATTTACATCAGTGCAGTCTGAGTAAAGAGAA
>WMED01024994.1:0-11113 GCA_019650415.1 Pipa parva | reverse complement strand
TCCAGTACTGTACATCGTATGGCAGCGTACTGTACATCGTATGGCACTTCCAGTACTGTAGCTGAGGGATGTCTGTGAAAGTTAGTGCTTTTTTTTCGATGAAGCAGATGATAAAGAAACTCTGTCAAGTTCATTTTAATGTTTTTATTTTTTCACCTAAGCTATTTTTGCTTTAAAATCAAGTCAGTCTTGCCGCAAGTTTGACAGACATTATGAGGAGACTTTAATGTGTGGACTCTCACGGATCTTTTGGGGGTTAACTGTGACTTTGCAGGATCGATAATGTGGTGATGCGCAGGAAGACACACATGAGAGACTAGGGGACTGGATGCCACTCTTGGAACTGGAGCAGCCAGGGCCCATTACGCCTCTAGAGGGCACTGAGGCATACTGAAGACAGGAAGAGTTGCAAGGTGGTACACCTCTGGAGGCATTAAGATGCAGGAAAGTGCAGAGACAGGGAGTAGAGGATTCTCTTTACGACAGTGGGGTTGGAATGGGATAACGCCAAGGCACAGAGGACTTCACCTTTAAATTCCTGTAAGGAAATATAGCCTTTGCAGAGAGAAGACTCCCAGGTCGTATGCCTTGTGTTAACACCCCACTGATGGTAGCTGGCTGAAACACTTTCAAAGACTGGTGGAATACAGGAACTGCAGAACTACAACTCTCTTTATCATTTGGAGCATAGTATACCATTATGAACGGAGCAGTGAGACTAAACACTAGGAGCAGCCAGGCAGAAGCAGTACTGGAAACAGACCTGAAGATATTCCAGACCAGTTGGCTGAAGAGCTGACATTCGCAAGGCTTTAACATATGCTGCTGAAAAGACTGAAACATAGACAAGGTACTGAAAGCATGCAGAAAACCTTTGAGTACAGTAGTGAAAATAACCAGCATAAAGATATTGACGCTAGAGCACTGCTGAAGGCAATGATTTCTCTTTTGAATTTAGCTCCACTGACATCATGTATGATGTCAGCGTCCCTGAATTGGCTCCCCAACCCTGGGGATAATCAAGCCCCAGTGCATGCTGGCAGTAGAAACACCAGCAATGCAAGAGCAGCACCTTGGAAAACAATGCTGCTTGTGATAATGAGCTACCAATTGGAATAGAAGTGCACTGTCACTTAAAGGGGAACTACTGTATAGTCAGATTACATCTTTACATATGTAGTACTATACCTTAGTGAGAAGCGTTTCTCCCCAGTAGATGTTTCATGCGATACAAAATGATTGAGTAGCAGCTCTGATAAACTCCCGCACCAGGAAATGTGTGATAAAACTGCTAAACATGAGAATAAAAAGCTGCCTGACTGCTAATGGTTAAGCAGTGTGCTGACCTTTTGGCCACATAAATTAAATTGGAATGCAGGAGATTACAGAGGGAAAGCTGACTTGTGCACATGTGCTAAGTAGTAAATAGGGCAAAAATGTCTGGGGGAGGGTATCTTTTCATGGAAAACTGGCCAGTACATGTCACACACACATTTCCTGATGCAGGAGTTTATCAGTGCTGCCTACTCAATCATCCTGTGTCACATGAAACAACTACTGGGGAGAAACACTTCTCACTAAGGTATAGTACTGCACATGTAAAGATGTAATCTGACTATATTTCCCCTTTAAACTTAAATTCTGTCATGATTATATAATTTTTTTTTGGCAGCAATAGATTTATTCTGCTTCATAGCTTGATCATATATTATAATTCTTAATATATTACAAGTGAACAGAGGTGGAGAGCATGAGTGATGGCTCGAACAGCAGAATTGTCTTCTAGCTAGTGACTGTTTGACGAAGAAGAGTTATTACAAATCATAACAATAAGAAGGCTTTGATTTTTCCATCCTGTTCATAAACTAAAATGATAATAGGTGCTTGACATTATAAATGCACTTTTGCACTTAGGAATTTTAAATAGGTTTTGGAACTTGCAAGCACAAATCATTTCCCGTTTTGCATTTGCAATCTTCAAAATGCCTTAGTTGAAGATTAAAAATAGATATGCAACTGCTGTTTATGAAAAGGTACAAAGCAAGAGCTAGTGCTGCACAGCTGATCCAGTAAAATGCATAATCTGCTTTCTGTGTGCCTATTAGAAAGCTAGCAAAGAATAGCTGATTAGAGATTTACAGTAAGTCTTTCGCTTGCCTCTAAATAAATAAATATACTATCCTGTTTTCTACAATACAAATGCTAAAATTCTGTATGCGCTGTGCAGGAAGCGTTGGGGGAAGCATCAGGAGCCGGCTAATTACAGCACAGCTCATTTTGTGACTGTAATCAACCGGCTCTGTATAAGGTAAGTATTTTAACTGTTGTTTTTTATTTTTTCATTTTAGGTCTCCTTTAAAGAACTTAAGTGCTTGTTAATCTAAAGAAGAATTATCTTGGGTGTGTAATTCTCACATACCAATCGCTACCTTAAAAAATGAAGCTGGAGACTTTCAGGGACTAAAGGAATTGATTAGATTGCCCACCCAAAATAAATCACCCTTAGATTAATGAGCATTTTGTTCATCATGTCTGGGAGTATCAGTAATAGGAAGACTCTGGCATATGGGGAATGAGGTTTCTAGTTAAGCAGTCAATCAGAAGAATATCTGTAACATTGGGAAAAATGAAATGTTTTAACATTTTTGTATCTTTAGGAAAATATTAGTGGAATCAGGCAGCCAGATTATCCACCTTTGGATTTAGGGCCTTATTGACTAAAGGCTAAATTTTCACTTATAGCTCTGAATTCATATTTGATTGCCACTTTCCCATGTTTGCTTATTGAACTGCGTTGTGGTGACTACCATAGTTGCAATCTTATGGAGCACTGCACATCATTTAGCATAAGCATGCATGAGTAGTTTGACTATTGACCAAGAGCAGAGGTGGGTAGAGTATTCAAAAATTTTACTCAAGTAAAAGTATTGTTACTTGAACCAAATATTACTCAAGTAAGAGTAGAGAGTATGTATCCAAAAATTTACTTGAGTAAAAGTAAAAAAGTACTTTGATTATAATCTACTCAAGTAGTGAGTAAATCCAGAGTAAAATTAAATTAACAAAAATAAACTAACAATCTACAAAAAACAAAAAAAAAATCTAATTCCAAAGAAACAAGACCTCAGTCCCTTACCCCATGGTTAGGTAGGGGGTGAGGGACTTAGGTAGGGCCATAATAAGGTTAGGGCCCCCATCCCCAAAGTGCTGATGGGGATTGGGGCCATGGGAGGGTGTCTGCAATTGACCCCACAGGGGTACACAGGAGGGAGGGTGCAGGGAAGCAGCTCCTATGGAACCGCTTCCTGCACTTAGTGATCCCCTCACTCAGCCTAGCGCTAAGTGAAGAGAGATACTGGGGGTAGGTGTGGGGGTCCCAGGGACCCCTGATAGCTGGGGTTTATGTAGTTTATAGTAATTGTTTCCATAGCACTAGCATTACAGTAGCGCTATGGAAATAATTGGGTTTTTGAATCATTAACTGCTTACTTGCCAGTTAATGATTTCTAATATATTTAAAGGCAGTCTAGGGATTTTTGTAGCCAATAGTGATTGTTTTTTATACAGTGTTACAGTTAGTGTCTGTTTTTGGATACCTTGATTTTTTATGTAGCTGTGTTAGTGTAAAGTTGTGACTGTGAAAGTACTCACATTATAATGGAGTAACACAGAATGTAACTGAGTAAAAGTAGCGTTACTCTCACCACAAATTTACTCAAGTAAAAGTAAAAGTCGTTCACATTTAAACTACTCTCAGGAGTAAAATTTTTCTAAAAAACTACTTGAGTAAATGTAACTGAGTAAAAGTAACTAGTTACTACCCGCCTCTGGTTAGGAGATAGGGTTTCACCAATTCTGGAAATGCATACTTAAAGTGTAAGTAAAGTTATTGACCAAACTATACATATATATTATATTTATAATGTAGAAACATAAACTGAAACATAGAAAAGTAAAAACGATTTTGTGTTTTTCAGTTCTCACCTCTTAATCCTGCTGCCTGTCTCCCCTGCATTAATACAGTATGTACTTGCATTTCCTGGTTAGTGCCGAGATGCCCCACCCCTAATGAGGTCACACAATGACTCATTCTGCTAGTGCATGTTAGTAATCTGATACTTTTCTTTCACTGCTACAATGCTACAGCATTGAATTCCGACTAGGAAGGAGTCTGTTTTTAAGACAGAGAATGTAAGAGGGGTGAGGCATGGCCTTCTCCACTACAGGAAGGAGGAATATTTTACAAGTGCTGCAGAAGGTAAGGTGAGAGAAGATTTTACTAATCGTTTTTTCACTTTACAATACTTTAATGGGGCAAACTTTATAAATAGGGTTTACTTACACTTTAAAACTGTCCATTGTTTGCACAACAGAAACATAAACCCTGGGTTCTGCGACGGCATGGAGTAAACTTCAAGCCACCTAGTTACATTGGTTCCTCCAATGGGGAAATCATGGAAGACTCAAAATTTAGAGCCAACCTTAAAAAATATTGAGTGAGAGAGAATGAAATCAGATGTAAATTCTTGTTGAGAAAGCAATAATATCATCCAGAGAAATTAGAAGATCTCTGGCAACCAATTTGTTCATGATATGGTGAACCTGATGTTTTCTGAAGGCAGCCACCAAAATATTATTTTTCCAGATGACTTCTGTCCCCAGAGTGATAAACTGGGTCCATGGCCTTAGTTACTCTTTTAACACCCTAAGGGGCTTGAGATTGCTGTTATGCCACGATGGCTTTTGATGACTGAAACTGCACAGGGCCTAGGCTTGTTGTTCAGCACAGAAATACTTCACCCTTAACCCCTTAAGTTGGAGCCCTTTAGTTTAAACCCCAATTGGTGGAAGCTGGGATGTAGCAAAGCTGAAAGCAAATACAGCAGAACTGAGTAACCATGGAAGGAGACACAGAGGATATGGAACTGCTGAAATGTAACTGGTGCTGCAGACAAAGGGACTGCTGAACTCTTATTGGCGTATGAAGCTGGAAAAGCAGCAATAGCAGAAGGCACTGCAGAGCTGAGCAAGAGATACGGAGTCACTGAAGAACATGGGTACACCACAGCTAAGACAGTAAATCTTGCAGAACAGAAGGACTAGTAAGGAGCAGCATGGAGACTGGAGAGCCAGCAATGAGATGCAAAAACAGGAGTAGCTGGAGATGGCAATGTGCCAGTTTGAAATACAGTTTTAAAAACTATTAGCATTACAAACATGAATAAAGTGGCATAAACATGTATTCTATGCATAATGATTTAGAGAATTTAGTGTCTCTTTAAAAAAAGGATTCTAGAATCCTCACAGAGGCTCCACTAGAGGGCAGTATAGTATTACATGTAACGTAAAGAAATGAAATGAAACGCATGCTTCAGCAAGAGCAACAGATTTACCGTCAAGGGAGATATTTACTAAGATCATTCGATCTGTATCACCATTTTTGGCTCGTTTTTACCATTCCTTTTACCTGCATTTTCTTTTTCCCCTAATTTATGTAAAGTCCAAAAAAAAAAAAAAGATATCTATTGATATGTTAATATTCCTACACTTTACATTACTTTCAGTAGAGCCCTTTGATATCGATATGACTTTTTCTTCCAGGGATTTTTATTGCCTGATCTTCATAGAGAATCATGGGTTTTTGCCACCCTCAACCAGGCAAACACTTGTATAAGTTAAAAAATATTATAAAGGGGATTAATACATTTCGATATTGGCATTGCCAGTATCAGTCTACCAGGTTAAAGATATTCCTTATATTAAATATCCCTCATGTGTTACTGAGCATGAATGGGGAAAGTAAACCCCATCTATGAACTAGGGCCCTACTATATATATATATACTGTGTATATACAATATATATATATATATATATATATATATATATATATATATATATATATATATATATATATATATATATATATATATATATATATATATATATATATATATATAGGTCTATTATGATATAAGCTTATCAGTTATTTATAAAATAATCATACAAGTGTACAGAGATATAATTATACAGTTCCTCAGTTTAGATTATGTTTATTGCCCTATTTAATTAAACAGTCACATCATGCCACTCCTGTGAACGATGGTTTTCTTGTGCTTGGTAACAGTATACTGTATGTGTGCACCTTACATTAGACACACTCCATAAAGAAATTAAATAAATCTGTTCCTTTCCTTATTGTGCCATTTAATATTCTTTAACATTTGGCTTAAATTATAACAATGACATGACTGGTTTAGTATGTCATAGGTAATAAAACATTAGTAGACAGCTTTAACTAAAGATTATGGGCCTAATTCACCATTGTGCAAAGTGAGCCTCGAAGCCTTCGGCTCACTTCGCACATGGTGTTATGCGCCCGCTGATGTCCTGCACGCGGACATCAGCGAGCGCATTAAAGGAATTTCAGTCTCGACGAGAGCACTCGAGTCTCCTTGCCGGGACTGAAATCCCTTTAATGCGCTCGCCGTTGTCCGCGTGCAGGATATCAGCGGGCGCATAATACCATTTGCGAAGTGAGCCAAAGGCTTCGCGGCTCACTTCACACAATGGTGAATTAGGCCCATAGGGTCTGACTGACTAAAGTCTGAATTCACTTCACTAGAATTTGAGTCACATCGCCAAAATAGTAGCAAGTTCACTTCTCATTATTGACTAAGCTGTGAATGGACAAGTAGATAGTAGTGATCACTGTCGGATGTGTAGTGTGGCGTAGTCAGTCAGATAGAAGTAGAATGTGAAGTCATGTGGACTGAGGCGAATTCCCACAGTAAAGAATTCTCACACTGTCCCACTAACTGTATTCTGTGAATCTATCTAATCTATTTCATTTAGTCACAGTCGCCATTGTCATTTTTGAATGAATAATCGCCTTACACCAAACATGACCCCTGCCATCAACCCCCCAATTCACCAGTTTGATGTGGCAAAGTCAAACAGGTGAATTTGGATCAGTACACACAGTCCCATTCGCTCCTTCAACATACTCCGCTGCTTAGTCAATAACCGAAGTACCTGTGCATGAGTAGGCAAAGTGCTCCATAAAATCGCAAATAGTGTAGTCAACCAAATTGGTTGCGTATTCACCACACTGCAGAGTTTTCTCAATAAACAAACATAGGGAAGTGGCAAATAGTTGCAAATTCAGTACTTTACGTGACTATTCGTCCTTCAGTCAATAAGGCCCATAAACTGATCATCACTCTTCGTTGATTTATCTGTTTATCTTAAACTATTAATTGCATAGCAGTTTCATTGTGTTGATCTAGAGATGTTGCATCATACTGCAAATGTTAGAACTTTACGTCAAAAATATGTTCTCCCTTAAAACAAATAATGCTAAAGTAAAAAAAATAAAAATGAAGGAAGTACAAAACTCCAATCTTACTGTGAATAAATATTCTCAGGATAAAGAAGGATATGATCTTTAAAAGAACCGATTAGATGGATACAAAAAGATATCCAGAAACACAATATGCTATTGTAGGGTGTTATGGATAAGCTCTCTTCTTGCCATACATTTACCTTAGTTGAAGTAATTTATAGTTGCAGTGGCATCGCTATAAATGAATGGGTCTTACTGAAAAATCTTGAGCATGCCCCAAAACCCAGATTTCACCTGGCAGAATTGCCGTATCTCCTGGAGGTACAGGCCCAGTGTGGGCATGAGCAAAGTATTGCAGCTGAATGGAAGTCATGCCACCCCTGGGTGGAGGGAAACTGGCAGGCATTGAGGTAAACCATTTTAGATTACCAGCTATAGACAATAGCAAACAATGTAAATGTTAATGCCTGACAATTACTGAATGGAAAGTAAACTTTTTCTGTAAGCTTAAAAGCACATTTTCAAAAAGTAAAAAGAACTATTATTGGGATAACTATGTATTTCACAATAATACATAACAGGAAAGAGCTTGCCAGTCATGGACTGCTGGGTAATTGCCAGCTGAAATGGAAGGGTCACATTACACTGAGGTTCTTAGGAACTCAAGTTACTTTATTTTACTTATACGCTTTAAAACAAGGGTATTTCATTCATGCCTAGGACTTGCTGGAACTGAGTTACCCTGAGGTATGTAGTGGCAAGCTTACCATCCGTTTTCAATTTACTGAAAGGCATGTGGGCTATATTTATCTATATATACTGTATACTATATATTTATCTATATATACTGTATACTATATATTTATCTATATATACTTTATACTATATATTTATCTATATATACTGTATACTATATATTTATCTATATATACTGTATACTATATATTTATCTATATATACTGTATGTGTATTATTAGTCTTATCAGCGCTACAGTGGACGGTTCTGCATTCCACATTCTAGATTTGTACTCATTACACTGGGAGGGCAAGTGGGCAGGCAATGAGGGATTTAATATATCACTGTGGGTCAGTGACAATAATTGGCATTATATTGTAAATGGCTCATAATTGGCATAATCCCCTCACCTGGCACCAACGGGTTAAAGCACACTTTGAATACAGGTAAATGTAAGACTCTTAAGCAAATGATGATTAAGGGGGTAATTCAGGATAGTGCGAAATAAGATGAAGTAAGGTGCAGAGTCTTCTCCTCCCTTCGCACTGACTGATCTGCTCTGGCTGATGTCCGCGTGATCAGTTAGTGCGAAGGGAGGCGAGGACTCCGCACCTCACTTCGCACTATCCTGAATTACCCCTAAATGTGCTGCTTTGTGGTTAAATGGCATTTGGCAATCACAAAGCCCACTGGAGGGAGAGGCACTTGGGAAAGCATTAGGAGAATTAATTAAACCATTAACAAACAAATGCATGGAAATGGCCTATTTGGCTGTAAAATTACAGGCAGTTAGTACAGACAAGCAAAGGGCAGTTACACAATCAGGATTTTAGTTGTTCAACAACAAATCCATTTGTTTATTAATTTCATTACTCATTAGGCCACCTATTTGCAACTGTTTTACTGTAGTTTTAATAGTTGGTAACCCAGTTACTTTTCATTTCACTGCACATTGTCCAGTACCTGCATTATTTTCTTTTCTTATATCCCCTTTAGCCCATAATTTATACTTCCCACTGCTCTTAGTGGCCAAATAGCCCATTTTCAAAGTACTGCTAAAAAGTCTTACAAGGCAGCAGTCCATCAGATATATTGCTCATTGATGAAGTTACCACACAGAGTATAACAATTTTAATTCAGCTTCACTGCTTCAGACCTCTTATTTCCTGGTGGACCTCAGACCTCTTATTTCCTGGTGGACCTCAGACCTCTTATTTCCTGGTGGACCTCAGACCTCTTATTTCCTGCTGGGCCATTGATATTTTTGGCTGACACTGTGCTAGGATATCTATTGCCATTTATTTTACACTCAGATACAATTCTCTTTGTTTGCTATGCTTATTTACAATGTTGGGTGCAGAGCATGTTTTTCCAGTGACAAATTCTGCATGCAGGGCTTACTCTCCAGAGGATAATGCTGAGTGCATAATACATTACCCCAAGTTTAGAACGCATTCTCTACTTAAAAATGATGAGGCCCAAGAGATTACCTCATTGTAGGTTGCACCAACACTTTTTCTGAAATATTCCTCTTAAAAATGTAAGTGCACATAACACTGCATAATTAAGTGGGGCCAGTCTCCAATGTGAAGTATTTATCAAGGTCATTTTGTAACACAGCGTTCGCTCTGGTCTTGGGATTTGAACCCTGAATGTCCTGTCCACAGATGTTAATCCATTGCTATGGAGCTGCCTGAGGTTTCATGCTATTGTGGTTTACTAGTGCCTGACCTCAGCCCTGCTAGTTTCTGTTTTCCCACTTTGCATAGGTGCCTTGCATAAGTGCTCTTGTTTACTCCAATTTGGAAGATGTTTGCCAGCCAATCCCCATTAGGCAGTGGGTATATACTGTATACTCTGCATTTTGGCTGCCTCATTGCCTGATTATAGGTCCTTTTATCTGTTACACCTTGTTTCCTGAATTCTTGTATCCGGTTTCCTGATATCCAGAGTCCTGTATCTTGATTCCTGATCCTGCTGCATTCCTACTACTCAGTGTGATTCCTGGTTTACCTGTTGGCATCCTGTTTTCACTGTAGGGTGTTCTGCTAAGTCTGTCTGTCTCCATTTTTTGTCTATGTCTCCTTGTAGAGAGCTTTGGTGATCCCCCATAGAGAATAATGGGTTTTCAACATTCTTATTCTGGCAAATATTTTTCAACGACAAAACTTGTCGCAAAGAGTTTAATAAATAATAAACTCTGCACCAAAGACAAGAGGGAGAAGCAGAACCAATGCAGGCTGGATAGCTATGTGTCGTGGGCCGGATATGGCCAATGGGCCATAGGATGTGCACTTCTGAGTTACCTCATAGAGTAGAGAGGGCTATAACATTGCCTGTGTTATAAGTAATATCACAACAAAGTGTTGTAATGCAATAGGTCACAAGAGAAAGCTCCAAGCACACTAAAATTAGTCCAAAAACATACACATCAGTAGAACAGTGATCATTAAATATGGTGATATGCAAAACTTCAGCAGGGCTGCACATATTTACATGAACACAGCACTTCAGTAGTGTGATTTGTAGATCTTGACATCTGTACATCAGAATGCCTCTCTTTTGTTTTAGTAGAAGCTGCTTGAATGCTGTTTATTGCTCATCCCACCTCTCTATCCCCTGACTCTAATCAAATTGTACCTTTTTACAGGCTAAAGTAGAGAACTTGCTTTTACTCTGCAGAGCAAGTTGCGACAGCAGTCTTAAGCTTGGGAAATATTTATCAAGCTAATTTATTTTCGCTGCTAATCGTTCCGTATCGTGGGGTTTCCGCTTTGTTATTGTCATTTTTTTTCTTTACACAATTGCATTTTCTTTTTCCTTTAAATGAAGTAGTGCTGAATAAAATTTCTCAATATCGAAAAAGATCAATATTGATCAATTGATGCATTAATACCACCACACTTTACATGACTTTCAATGGAGTTCCTTTTCCATCCATATTGATATCACTGATCTTTCCAATGGGAAAAAATGTTCTAAACCAGGGGTCTCAAACTCAACTCAGCATGTGGGCCGCAGAGCAAGATCACA
>WMED01024993.1:0-10874 GCA_019650415.1 Pipa parva | reverse complement strand
TCTCACACTCTCCCCCTGTCTCTCTCTCTGTCTCACTCACACTCTCCCCCTCTCTCTCTCTCCCTCTCCTAACCGGCAGGAGCAGCAGCATGTGTTCCTCCCTGTGACAACAGCACTGGATCTTTTTCTCCTGTTTCCTTTCACTCCCCTCTCGTTCTCATCTGGGGAGGATTCTCTCACTTTTTTGTGTGTGTGTGTGTGTGTGAGACTATCCTTTCCAACTCATCCCTCCTCCTGCTCCCTCACTGTCTCCATCCCTCCTCCTCCTCCTCCACTCTCTTTCGCTCCCTGGCTACCAACATCAGCGGGGGAGAGTGCAGGTACTGTACCTTCAAATAATAATAATAATAAAAAAAGCCCCTACACACACACACACACACATACACACACACTTTCTTTATCTAATGTGGGGACTTGAACGTTGAAAATAAAAAAGGATTAAGCATATGACGATGTGAAATATTCCCCCTCCAGGATCGAGAGGACAATCAAGGAAGAAGAAGACTTAGTGTCCAGGAGGTTGACCCCCTTGTGTTCTCTTCTCTCTTGCAGTTGCTACTTTGTCTGGCTTTGTGTGGAATAAAACAAATAACACGTTGGTGTGTCTGGGAGGGAAGAGAAGGAACAAGACTCTCTGGGTTTGCTAAGAGCACTGAACTGGCTGCCGTGGTAAGTAGGAAAGAGTTGCTCCCTGGCTCTTCTTATGAATGTAGATTGGGCTGATTGTAAGGAGTGAGCACTTCTAAATATCCTAAACAGCTTTACACGTGATGATTTGCGATTTCCTGCGACTTGATTTTTTTTTTAGTCGCTGCTGGTGAAATGAGTGGCAAGTTCCAGCATTCCTAAGGCAAGAGTGGACGGGTCAGTTCGCTTGAGAGCTTTAATGTTGTCTGCTTAGCTGTTCCCAAGTCGTGGAAGTTTGGCACTTTCTGTATATGGATAGGATGAGATGAAACACACAATTGTCTGTGCTGTGCTTGGAGCTGAGAAATTGGGAAGCAGATGATGGGTCTGATCGTTTCCAGTCTTTAGTTGCTAGAGACAAGGTGTCTTTATATTATAACTTGACTATAGACTGTCCCAGTTAGAGCATCCTCTTGCACATTCAGCATAATCAGATATCAGTGTTTAACAAGCACTTTGTCACCTTTGCCTTCTGTTTATAGACTTTTTGTTGTTGATATGAAACTCTTAAAACTGACTGTGTATTGGTAAAATAGCATATGGCCAGAAGCACCTGGGGCATGGAGAGTGGATAATTGATTACTTCATGTAATATTCTAACAATTGGGACATAGCTATGCTCATGTGTGAATTAGCATTCCTTTATTAGTGAAACAGAAAAGCAAATCCATTAGACACAAGTGTTTCATCTAAATCACTTGAATTCACCAATTTAACTTGCTAGCTCCAACCTTGGTTAATTAGACCAGTATATACATATACTTAAAATCCCTTTTTAGTGTGTAGACTCTACATAATTATAAAGTAAACAGCCAACCTATTGATTTCAATCTAATTAAATTAAATGGTGTGTTACTTTGTTTGGAAACTGTTTAATCCATTATCTTGGAAACAAGTTTCCTGCTAAAGTTAATAAACATTGGCAAGCTGAATCACCTTCTTTGGCTTCATTCCTATAAGGCAATCAGTCAAAGGTTTAATTTAGTGAGCAAATTTCAACAACTATGATATTATGTGGGTGTATTTGTGACAAATGGGTTTGTGATAGATAGAGATACAGATACATAGAGATACAGATAGAATATACAAAGACCTTTTATATTTTGGTGGTGTTTTTGTTCAATTATAGAGCGCATACGCAACTATATTCCCACCTAGTTTTTATTTCATTTTGGGTTCTGTGGTGGACTGCACGCATACAGTCCCTACACGCACTCTCAAAAGCATATTCCCCATGCAAGCAATACATTAAAAATGACCTTTTTTTTTTCAAAGTTATTCAATATTTTACATTTAAAGTTTTTGCAGAAAAAAATGCCTTGCTCAACTTTTCATCTAGAAGTAACTAAACATGACAGGAAAGAAGGTATTCTATGTAAGTGCTTTCAAGACCTTCATTAAATTTTTATAGTTTCAAACTTAATTCTCCTATCATTGGGCTATAGACTAACATACGTTGATAGAACTAAAGAAAAAAAGATATTTTAGAAAAATAAAATTTGGTTTCAGTTAAGAATAAGGAAACAAAACACATAGTGGTAGATTTTTCTTTCTTCTGTGTTATACGCTTGGTTTTTTTTTTGTTTTTGTGGTGAGGGTCCTTATTGCCTAATGTGATGTATGTGATATATAAGGTGTGCTTTCATTCATAATGTACATTGATAGCACTACAGTTTTGGAGTAAATAGGCCTGCTTCACTTTTAACCTGATACATTCTGCATGTGAATTATATTACTGTAGAAGTATTATAATGTGTTCTACTAGTGAACCAGCACCTCTGCTGTTTTAATATTGAATGAATATGACCTAGATTAGTGCCCCCTGCAGCAAGTTTCTTAACAGCTGGTCATGATTGGACTGTTTTGAGGATAAAAGAATGTTAATTTGGAATACAGCCACTGTAAGGAGAAAACAATGTTAAAAATAACATTTGCTTTTTTAATCAAGGGAAGTTGCTTTATAAACTAGAGGGGAGATTTTTTTTTTTGCTTGTATCAGCAGTTCTGTGTTTTATTATGCAATTGTTCTTGTTATTCAGATAAGATAATGGCCCGATGAAATACATAAGCAGTCTTTTGGGAATGAATGATTAATTCCTCTAACATGTGCTTACTATAGGATTTCTTACTAATAAGGCATACCTGTATTTGCTTACAGTTGCATTTGAGGGGAAGGCAAATATGCTGGTCTATTCTTTTATTCTTGCCGTGCACAAATCTGCTATAAACACAACATATGCTGATGACAAAAGCACATTGCTGTTGAATATTTGTTCCTTATAACATTTGTTAAGAACTCCAAATTTTAATTACTGTCCTGTGCTTCTGCACTGTGTGACTACATTTGATTGCTACTAAAATTGCTGTCCTGTACAACATTGGCAATAAAGCTATTGAACAGTATTTTCATGTGCTGTGTACTGGGAAAGTTTTGACATACTATGCTCTTTCCTAAGGTAGACTATTAAATGTTTAGCAAAATAACAAAACATATGTGTTTAACATTTAAGATAGCTCTTGTTAGTTATTTACAGATTCCAGATCATATCTGAACTCCTAAATTTAATCTGAAAAGTTTATAGATGCATATTTTGCTTATCCTCTACAGATGCAATAGAAATGAAGTATTGATTAATTTGTTACAGTGGGTTTAAAAATGGTTATAGATATATATTATATTATATGTATTATATATGCAAAATCTATTTTGTTAGGTACTGCATTAATTACTTTGTTAACATTTCAATATTCTAAAATTACAACTGTTTTAAACACCTACATATCAGTACATAAAAAAAACATACAAGTCCATGTTGCTATGATCTTTCTGACTACTACAGTACACTCTAGCTTTTCTTATACTTTTTTACATGAGCTGCATTGAACAGGTAATATGTATTCTGTATTTTCCAGAAGGGATGCTATTTTCGATTAGGCAGCATTCATTTGTTTCAACTGTACAAAGCATAACCCTATGTGTCTATATTTGTAAATAATCATACTTGCATTGTATATACACATGACATTTATCTGTTTAGATACATATGTCCTTTGCTTCTAGGCAGTTAATTAGAAGTTTATCTGACACCAGACACATACATACACAGGTGTGTCCAAATGTATGAATATAATCATTATAAGTAACTCCAATGTCCACTATATGCAATTAACATTTCCTTACTTGGCTTCCTGTATTCCTGGTTATGGATAAGTTTTGAACACTTATTACATAAATAAAACATCAATAAATCATTTTTCACTTTATATTAACTGTAGATATCCCTGGCTCATTAATATCTCTGATAACAATTAACGTATATTTATTCAATTTCTCTGCTTGTTGATTCAGTTTGATGCACAGTATTTAAATACAGGTCTACATTACATCATAAATAAAACCAATAAAAAAAAACCCTCCAAAGGGCATTATTCCCAATTCTCCATTAAGTTTTAAATTGCTAGTTATTTCTTATGCAACTACTGCAATCAATGTTTACATTCATTTTTGGTTCCTTTTATACATGACATGGAAAATCTGATCTAAATTTAGAATACCCCTAGTGGATTCATGAATTGCCACTGATTTTTTTCTGATACAATATAATTACAGTAACTCTGCCTGCATTTATTTTGTGTATTTTAGTATGCCCACACATTTTATTAGCTTTTTTTTTTCTTTAAATGTGTTTTTCTTGGAGCTAGAGGAATCACATATTTCTTAACACTGCCAGAAAGCATTGTATGCTTCCCCAAAGCAGATCTAAACATTGTTTAAAAATTCAAGCCCTCTAGAAAACAGTAATTCAAGAATGGCTACATCTATGATATACAGTCTGGAATAGAAGCTTATTATGCACATGGTACAGTATGCTATAGGAACATCTGATTCAGTAGATCTATTACTCTTCTGAGAGATCACTGTTACATCTGGCCCTGTATCATGCAGCTAGCTGAATCTCTGGCTGCCTTGGGCTACAGTGTATTCGAACTCATTAGTTGTGTTACAAGTCTGTAGAAATTTGACACAAACATATCTAGTTCCATTATAGTGCCTATAGCTTTTTACAGCTTTCATTCTTTTGATATTATGGGTTATCCTGTCTGCATCTTTTATTAATGGAAATAGCAATTTCTGATGGAATGCAAACAATACTTTCTCCATAATGGGTGAATGCATAAGCTCGAGGATGTCAAACTCACTTTTAGCTGTTGTCAACTACATCTCCCAGAATTCTATAACAAAATATGCTAATAGTTATTGACATGTTCACTATGAATTTTATATTGGTGCCCCCAGTATTGAAACGAGATTGAGCAACATATTTTATACATTCATCTACTGCATGTTGATATAAAAATTAACTAGCAATGGCTGGTAAACATACATTTTAACTTGGGTGAAAAAAAATCTAATACAATTCACAGACATATATTGAAGAGTTGGAGGAGTTTGACATAAGTGAATTTTTGTAATATTAGATTGAGTTGGCCTGTTGTATGTGCACATCATCAATCTTTTTTGGCCTCCTCCTGGGAATGATGGACAGTACTCTGATGTATGGACAATTAAAAAATATAAAACATTTTTGAATACTATTAGTAACCATTTTATGTAGAGTTTCTTTTTTAAGTTTACTAGCTCTTTAAATATGTCCTCTATTCATCTACTGTATATGTTAAATGTTGAGTATGGTAAATAGTAGGTTTGATTTCCCTTAAACTTACATTTTTTCTTACCTTTTCCACACCTTGTTACTCATACATTTTTTAGATTTTGAAGTTCTGGTTGAAACAAAAGAAAAATAGTACTAAAAAATATTAAAGACTAGCTGGGCATATGTATTTTATTCAGATTATTGGTGCAAATAGTTCATATATAAGTTCATAAGTAGTTCTATAAATATACATTTCCACTAACAGCTGTACAAAATGTTGTCTAATCTGCTATGAAATCAATTTATTGGAGAAACATGAACATTTCAACTTATTTTGCTTTAAAATAGGTTGCACAATAGGATGGTGTACTGTAGTATATTGTATATGTATAAAACAGTGCTTTCTGCCTTTCTAGTATGCATACAGTCAAAGGTCAGGCTGTGCAGCCTGGCTTTTATTAAAAGGATGTTGTTTTATATTTCTTTAAATTTAATTTTAGCTCTAAGAGTGTTGTACATTTATACTGCATAGAAAGCATATCTGGTGTTTATATTGTTCACTCATAATATATGCATGAATACAGATAAATTGAGAAGTAGGTGTTTTGCTAGGTTCCAATAAATATTGAAATAGGACAGCCTCAATAACCTTTCTAGCTGTTTACTACTAATAGAACCCTCAGACTGTGGGAGTCATTAGCTAAAGTCCGAATTGTTCCATAAAGGTGTGAATTTGCCTGCTAAAGACAGTCACAATAGACTGCTACTATCACATTTTGCATCTTTATAACGAGAATATTGTCTTAATAGCAACTTTAAAAATTGTTGTGGCCGTATCTTTACAATGGGAAAATTGTCACAGTTGTGCATTTGATATGGGAATTTGCTGTCTGAGAAATCGACTGTTGAATTTTCACTTTAGTCAATAACACCCTGTGCCTCTGCATTTTTAACAATGACAGTGGTGCCTTTAGAAATAATCTAAGCCACCAGACGTCAATAAACATAATATTTCATTTTGAAAAGGTCAGTAAGACCTTATGCCTGGGGCTGGGTTTTTAGGCCAGCAACATGTACAACACAAGGTATGTTTTGTCTTTAAGGAAATATGATGTATTAGAAATCAATTAAACTGATTAAAATAGCACTGATTTTAAACATTACCTTTGGGTTAAAAATGTCTAGTGAAGTAATTCATATACATCCTGAAAAAGTAGCAAAGTGAGGCAATATAAGATATGTATTTATTGTTCAATGATAAAAGGACCAGTTTGATTATTTATAGTTTATATAATGTACATGTGCTTGTCGTTTACATATCTTGCCCTTTTTTTTCCTCATTTAAGATGAAATTTTATAAACTTGGAAAAGGCAAATTTCGCCTTTCTGAGTTTATTCCCAGAAGATCTCGGAAGTTTCTCACGGTAAATATCACAAGATTTTTTTTTGATCGATATTTACCGACAGAAACTTTTCAATTGATTTTTTTGATGGAATGATAGCCATACTTTTAAATTAGTAGTATTTTACCTTATCATTGAGAAATTAAATTGAAAAACTCTATCAAAAGGTTTCTGTCGGTAAACATCGATCAATAAAATCTTGTGAAATTTACCACGAGAAACTTCCAAGATCTCACTGAAATAAACTCAGAAAGGCAAAATTGGCCTTTTCCAGGTTTATTAAATTTTGCCCTTAGCAAGGGCTTTTTTGTTTTGTGCTGATTAGATTTTGTTCCTCATTGTCCGAACTAAGCACCAACCAATAACTTCTTTTTGGTACTTTTCAAATATCTTTCAACATATATGATATATACGATGGTAGAACTTTTTTTTCTAAAGGGATATGTGCATTGTTGAAAGATAGAGAATCCCCATCTGGGAATCTCACCTAAAACCTCTTCACTGGTCCTTTCCTGTCTTTCTGTCACTATTTGCTGTTGGGGATCATTTCCTTTATCTTGGCTCATGCCAAAGTTCATTTAGCCCGTCCACTCCCATAACTTATTCCATTCCTCTCTCCCATTTTTATGCTGTCTTTCCAATGCACATTCTTTGATTAATACCTTTACTTTAAGCTGTCTCTCCTCTTTTGATAATGCTAATGAGGTTTTGTTGACTTATGAAGGTCTCTCCCACACTCCACAGGATGTGGTTGTGATGTTTGGATTTTTCTTTCCATCCCAGCCTGTTTGTCATTCTGTTCTGAGGTTTATGCTTTATTACTTTCCTTCACAAGTTGCTATCATATTCAGAGCACTGTATATGCTTCCTCACCTGCCACCTTTCTCTCAGACTTTGACTACCGACTCTACTTCTTTCGTCTAATAAGAGTTCCAATCAGTTTAAAATCTTGCAATACAGATGCTATCAACCTACAGGTTCTTTCCTCTTTTCTCCAATCTCTCCATATTCATGCTCTTCTCCTGAAGCTCTGGCTGCTTCTTATAACTCTGTTCTATCTACTGAAATTGTTTGCCCCTTGCAGCCTTAGCATATTTATTTTATTAATCCTCTCCCCTGACTGAACGCAGAACTCCAATTTATCTGATCCTGCAATTGTAGTGCAGAACATCTGTGGAAGAAATTATTTTCATGGGTGGATCTTCCACAGTACAATTTTCTGCCATCGTGGATAAATCTTTTTCTCATGCAAGACAAACATACTACAGTACTCTCATTTTACAAATTAAATGAAATCAAGTCCTGTTGGCTATTTTACATTCATTCATGCACCTCACATTGCGAATCACTAATCCCTCTACACACTCCCCACACATTCACAAAAGTGGATAATATCCACAGTCAGATTGCTATCCCTATTACCAAAATCTTCCTCTTAGTATTTTTATTATTTACACTACTTCTCTTTTACCAGGCATTACATGAATGTCAAATTCTTTTTTTTTTTTTCTAAAACTTTAACTTCTTCATTTAAATAGACTACCTTATTGTCTCTCTCTTGCTAGTTTTTTAATCTTAGGGAACCACTGGTCTTCACCTGCCTTGCTAACTATCTGCATATCCACCATCTACTGGACCCTTTGTAATATGTTTCTTGGCTAGGGAACTCTAAGGAGACTGCTTTGTGTAAACTTGTAAAAGATCTCTAGGTTGGAAAATTCAAAGGTTACTTCTCTTTTATTATCCTCTTGTACCAATAATCTGCTTTTGAACTCCCTTCTTATACAAATTCTTCACTTTTTAGGTAAGTGGTATATAACAGAGTGCCATAAAGGTGACGTCACTCATCAGCTCTTTCCCTCAAAGTGCAGGCGCTGATGAGTGACTTTATCACGCCTGAATCAGGGGAGGAACTATCAGGTCAGGTCCTTGGCCTGCACTGAAAGATCACTCATTCACTGGGGGAATCAGAAATACCAGCGGTGGCAAACTTATGGCTGTCCTAGGAGCAGCATCTTACCATTCTAGTTTATCCTTTGTCATCTTCTGTTTTTCTTGTATACTCTTTCTTTGGTTGTCATTATCCACTCTTTTGGCCTTCAATGTAAACTGCATGCAGGTAATATTCAAATATACTTATCAACCCCCAAAATAACACCTGAAATACAGATTCTAAAACTACCTCTCCAAGGAATTTACTCTTAGATAATCCAGCACCATATCAGATTAAATCTTGCTCAAACACAATTGATCGTTTCCCCACTTAAACCTGACTTCACTCCAAATTTTCACTTTCGGGTTGATGATTACTTTTTCACATTGTCAACTCATTCAATTTTGATGATTTTTTTGTAATTTTTGAATCTTCTGTCTCCTTCTCTAATCACTTTTGTACTGCTAATAAAAAAAGACATCTTTTCTTTAATAGCATTGCCAATATTCATTCATTCAATATAACTACTAACATATACATGCTCTTTATATCAGTATTCTTCCTTCTGGGGCAGCAGTCCAAAAATCCTTTCAAGGACGGCTGGTTCCTTGGTGCTTTCCATCTTTAGCACCGAAATTTTGTAATTGAAGAAATAAATTAGGAAAACCAGCATAAGGTAGTGTGCTACCAACGTGACTTTATTGCAGACATAACATGTTTCGGGCCTAGCCCTTTTTCAAATGTCTACATGCTCTTATTCCACTTGGACTATTGCAATTGTCTGCTATCTGGCCTTCCAGTATCCTATCTTTCTTCATTCCAATCTATTTTAAATTTTGATACCATAATTCTCTTCCTTTATCCCCAGGAGAAACAAACTTAATCTTTCTGATCCCTTTCTACCTGTTTAAATATCTGTCATTTACAATGGCCCTCTTTTGACATGTAAAGCACTTCAGTTCCTTGCCTCTCCCAACATCTCTTTACCTTTACCAACATTGCAGGAAAATAGGATGAACTGGATGTACTTGTGTCTTTTTTCAGCCTTATAAACTATGTTACTATGTTACCTGTGTGCCCATATGTTTCTAGTCAACTCCTCTGTTCCTCATGAAGCGATCATTTATGTGCACCCCTCACCTATACTGCTCTTTCCCATATAAAAACCCTCCCTCTTGCTGCCCCATATCTCTGGAATTATATACCCCTAGTTAGCTAACTTACCTATTCCCCTTTATGTAGAGCAGTGACCCACAAGCAAAGTGGGGACATTAGGCAATCACCTGACACGTATTTTAGAAAGCCTGTTGGGACTGCTGGGAAAATATGAAAATAACATGAGACAGCCATCACCCCTGAATGCATAGGGGGACAGTTACCTTGTAACCTCTGTGAGCCTGTCGTTTCTTCCCATTATTATTTTACATCTTTTCCATGGTTATACGAAAACAAAACCATCACATTTCACAATTTTAGCAGGTCATGGACCTTGATATATGGAGATACAGTATATAATCAAACAATAACAAGTACATGTACTGTATGGGATCTAACAACTTTTTATATTCAACTAACAAGTGCTCGAAAACTAATAGCCTGCCATTATGGGACTTATTCATGAAAAGTTGAATTTTTACGTAAAGGTGTGAAATCTCATTTATTCGTCACTTCCCCATATTCCCATACTCAGCAAACACTTCTATGTCATGAATTCAAGGCCAATTGTATAGCTTTGACTTACAGAGCACTTTATACCACTTTATGTGCATGTGTATCTTAGTCTGTCGCAGTACCGAATTCAACAAGGCATATTGTGTTGTATTCATCAGTTTAACTTCACCAGAATGAAGCGGTAAATCAGGGGGCTGATGGAAGGGCTCCTACTGTCTGACTATGCTACACTATGAAAGAGACAGCTACCGAAACAGCTGTGACCAGTCTGTAAATCCTGTTTAGTGAATAAGGAGTAGAAAATTAAAGGGGGTTATTCATTAAGGTGCAAATTCAACTGTCAAATTCTCAAACAGCGGATTTCCCACAGCAAATCTGTGACAATTTCCCCATAATAAAGTTGCGACAATTTTTTAAAGTTAAGATTGTGACAATTTTCTCATAATAAAGTTGCGACTGTGACAGTATTCTCATTATAAAGACGCAACTGCGACAGTAGAAGCCTATTGCGACTGTCTTTATCTG
>WMED01024992.1:0-11113 GCA_019650415.1 Pipa parva | reverse complement strand
AGTAGACTTTGTAAAAATTAACATTTGTGACATTCTCAAAACTTTTGGCCATGACTGTAGTGCTGTGCTAATTTAAGGTAGCATATTAAGCCCTACAAAAATAGAAACCATGTTGTCCATGGTTTAGAGTTCCATTATGTAAATAAGAATAAAACATGAAACTGACCAAATAAAGTTTTATTCAAAGGTGAATTGGCCATAGCTACACACTCTGTCCATATCTGTGATTGCTCGTCATAGGACATTACAAATAGGAAGTCACATGATTCTGCAATTCCTGTGTAGTTGTAACACCTTAAATCCACACATTTAGGAGACCATGCCACGTCAAAAGTTACCTATGTGAGAAACATAGGATCATTATTACTTTAAAAATGATGAATATATTTTTTACAGAAAATTTTCAAAATTACAGAAAGAATATTTCAGCAGATCAGTATAAATCTGCAGTACACAAAGCTGGATAGCAGAAAACTAAACTTACTAAATTTGTACCGTTCTGGTGGAAACTTCAGAAAAAAAAATGATATGCAAAAGGATGTTCAACAAGTGGCTACAGTGTACAAAACTCATAGAAAAACATGGCAATTGTGGTTTTATTTTACAGTAAATACATTATAAACTATTAAGATGAGAAAAGGAATGGGGTGAATTTAAAAAATAGATATTATGCAAGGTGCAGTTTATGTAATAAATATATTCTATTTTTGGAGACAGAAAGTTTACTTATACTACTAATAAGCATTGGTGGTTCAGTGGTAGAATTCTCGCCTGCCACGCGGGAGGCCCGGGTTCGATTCCCGGCCAATGCAAACATTGTTTTCCTATCTGTGTTGTAAGTCTTCCTCCCACTTCAATTGTAAGCTCCATGCGGCAGGGTCCTCCAACCTATTGTGTCAATCACAACCTTGCACTTATTTTCATGTATCCTTGTGATATTTTTCTTGTATTGTTTTTTGCACTTTTCCCTTGTCTGTATTCTACTTGAATCGCTGAATTGTACAGCGCTGTGTAAATTTGTGGTGCTTTATAAATAAAATTATAATCAGCCTTATTGTGTTCATCCTCTGTAAATCTCAGCTGTTCGATCGGTAAAAATGTATCGATATTTTTCAATTGATTTTTACTGATACAAACTTTTCAATCGAGTTTTTCAATCAGATTTTTTGATGGAAAGGTAGCCAAACTACTAATATAAAGTATTGCTACCTTTCCATTGAAAAATTCGAACAATTTTTAATGATCAAACAGCCAATATCTATAGGGGATAAACTCAAAAAGGCCTTTTCAAGTTTAATAAATTTTACCCAAATTTTTGTATTTACAATGATATACTGCAATCAGGTTTCCCAAAACCTTTGGACCTTTCCTTAAAAGATCTGGGAGTTCACCGTATAGACTTACCTTTACACTTAATTCAATGGGCAAAATTTAGTAAAGGAGAACTAAAGTGAAAAAATAAAAAACAACAGTTAAAATACTTACCTTATACAGAACCGGTTGATTGTAGTCACAGCATGAGCTGTGCTGTAATTAGCTGGCTCTCGATGCTTCCCCCGACGCTTCTTCACAGCGCCGCAGCTCCTCCCACCCTGTTACACCACGGGTGTTCTAGGGCTTAAACATCATCACGTTCATTGTGGGGGCCAATGAGAACGCTCTTCGCAATGAGCGTGATGACGTATGAGGCCAGGGAAGGAGAAGAAGGAGCTGCGTGCTGGCTTCTGTGCAGGATGCAGAGTGGGAAGCATCAGGAGCCAGCTAATTACAGCACAGCTCATGCTGTGACTGTAATCAACCGGCTCTGTATAAGGCAAGTATTTTAACTGTTGTTTTTTAATTTTTTCACTTTAGGTCTTCTTTAAACTCAGAAAAGACCGCTCTGGTTCTTTCCGAGTTTACCGGAAGAAATCTCACGAAATTTCTCAAGATTGAGTTTTTTTAATCTCGATTTTTCAAATTTTTTTGTTGATGGAAAGGTAGCTATACTTTACATTAGTAGCATGGCTACCTTTCCATCAAAAATTTTGAGAAACCAGGATCGAAAACTCAATCCTGAATTCTCGAAAGAAATCTCACGAGAACAAGGGGAGATTTCTCCCAGTCAACTCAGAAAGATAAACTCAGAAAGACCCAGAGCGGTCTTTCTGAGTTTACTAAATTTCGCCCAAATGACTAAAGAAAAATGTAAAATTAGAATGTAAGTTGAATATAACATATATATGTGCAATATTGTGTGTTTCTAGGAAATGCATATTAGGACTATGTTTTATAAAAATAGCACTGACTAAAATAAATTAGTATCTACTTAAATGTACACACAGTGGCATGTTCATCAAAGTAGGAATTGTTGCATAACTACAAATCCCATGATTCTCTGTGATCACATGAAGGGTAAAGTGGTAGTTTGAGGGATGTGAGTTAAAAGAAGGGGCTTGGGAAAGATGACACATCAACACTTTTCAAAATGATGTTTTTAAAGAGGAAAGGGGAGTGATGGTTCCCTTAAGTTATAATGGGGGTAATTCAGCAATGTGCGAAGTGAGCTCCGGATCCTTCGCATCACTTCGCACATGCTGTTATGTGCTCACTGATGTCCACGTGCAGGACATCAGCGAGTGCATATCAGTCTGTACAAAGTGATGTGAGGGATCCAGAGCTCACTTCGCACATTGCTGAATTACCTCCATAATCATATAATTCTGATGTCAGAACCAGACAGTTATGAGGTTTTAATTCACAAGAAGTTCTATGCACATGTGTGTACTGTGTATTATATAGATATATTGTATTTATTGCATAAAAGAGATGGGGCTGTTTTTTAAAATTAGCCTACTCTTGCACCCATTTCTTTATATTTGTAACAGTCATAATAATATATTAAGCCAATGACCACTGGTAATTTGCATTACTCAAATAAAGTACACACCTACTAAATTTAACAGGATGTGCTGAATGTACAAAGTATAACACATTTACAAGAGAATATAGCCTTAATATCTACTGTGTATACATTAACTTGAACACAATTTATAGCCACTGAACTCCGAAACTCACACACAGTTGCATATGTACACATACACAACTAATTATTTAACAATATACTGATATTAAAACACAATGCTACTGCCCATTTAAAAGGGCAATAACACCAACAAAACCAAGTGCCCTAAATACTTTTATAATTCATATTTATTCAGTCCATTCTTATAAAAATACTAAATTGTATCTAGAAAGCAATAAAGTTCATGAATCGAAGGGAATGATGGGTTACAAAAAATAAACAACAATAAAATGTTACACAGTTATAACAGAATATATTCTGCTAATATTTTTGTCATCTTCATGACTAATTCTCTGGATTTACCTGGGACCCTTGGATTTCCCTGTGGAAAGCCTCAGTAGTTTCTTTCACAAGAGCAGTCAATGCATCATACTCAGGGGAATCTTTCAGCACTGCTTGCTCTATGTCCAAATTAATTCCATCCATGTACAAACTCTTTGCCAACTCAACTTTTTGTGTTATCCAAGATGTTCTGTTATTTGGGTCCACAATGTACTGAAGGGGGACATCACCTTAAACAGTAAAATATTTATTTAAATTTACCTTCAGAGCGATAAAAATGTGAACAACATAGTTGTGGGTCTGCCATTTTAAAGGGGAAATAAAAGCAAAATGTATAATATTTTGTATAAATTTTGAAGTTCTTGAACTTTGCTAATAATATATTATATACTGGAACAAATAAAAAAGTTGCAGTGATAAATTTATGTATTATTCTATAACCCTCTTTTTGGCTGGTGGCCTCCTACCTGTAGTTAACAGGCCTGCAAATCTATTTCTATCTACTATTAAAGGAACAATTTGGTGAGACCAGTCACTCTTTCTCATCACTTTTCTAGCCAATTTGCATGAGCATATTTGCACAGCACTTATACTAGGAATATAATCAATACATTGTCATAATTTCCCCCAAGCTAATTAGCAGTACCAGTTACCTCTCTTACAAGGGCAACCACAATCTCTGCTACTCTGGGAAACCTCAAAGACAGTGATGCCCAAACTACGACCTGCGGGCAATATCCGGCCCACTATGCAGTGCTAACCGGCCTGTAGACTGAGTTCCGAAGTCCGAATTGTTGCATATAAATGTGAATTCGCCAGTTAAGACAGTCGCAATAGACTGCTATGTATGCTATTTATGTAAAACACAGGTGTACGGCCAAACTTTTGTGATATGCTGGGATTAAAATACAAAACAGCTGGTGTGCTAACAACAGCTTGGCAGAACACCTGTGTGTTTTGTAAGTGAATATGTAGAGTGTCATGTGAACTCTCATTTGCTCAGGTATATAGTAGATATTTCCTAAGAAGCATTGACCCCCACCCCCACCCCCACCCCCACCCCCCCCACATTAAAAGATGAAGGTTGCAGGGTCCCTCCAAGTGCTTTTTCACAATGATACAGACCTGAATACTTTGGGGGATACTCACTAAAGTCGGAATTGTTACGTATAGGTGCAAATTTGCCATATAAAGACAGTCGCAATAGGCTGCTACTGTTGCAGTCGCGTTTTTATGATTAGAATATTGTCACATTCGCGATTTTAATATGGGAAAATTGTTGCATTCTTAACATTCAAAAATTGTCGTGATTTTACAATGGGGAAATTGTAGCAGATTTGCTATGGGAATCTGCTGTTTGCAAATTCGACAGTCGAATTCGCACCTTAGTGAATAACTCCCTTTGTCTCTGGTAAGAAACAGAGATATATGCCTTTCTCTTCATGTAAACCAGTATTTAGGATACAAAACTGCCTAAACCTATATTCTTTAATTACAATATCAATAAGTGACATACCTTTTAATACTAATCTTGCACCCTTTGCATGTGCATAACACAGGAGTTCTGGGTCATATACTTCAAACAATACAATGGTGGTAGCCTGAGACCAGTCATAGTACTTCCAGTTTTTTCCTCTGGTGTAAAACACGTACACCTGTAAATTAAGCATAGCAGTGAACATAACATCTAATCCATTCCAGGTACATAAGTAACATGTAATTATTATATCTGATGGGATAAAATTTGTCATTTCTCTAAAATGTTAACAGATAGCAAAACCCCATAGCAGCGGTTGTGAACCTTTTAAAGGTTAAGTGCCTAAAATGCAACCCCAAGCCCACTAATTTATCACAAAGTACCAACATGGGAATTTAACCTTAATACTGAGGGTTTTATTTTAGAAAAAAAACTCAGACACACATTAACATCTTTTGTCGTAAAAGAAAAACACAATAAGACATCATTAAAACAACCATAGACATGTTTTGCCCCAGACTGCAAAAAAACAGGCCGATTGTTGAGTGAAAATTTTTTTTCGACTTTAGTAAATTTCGCTCTTTAATGTGTGACACACAACACTTTGGTTACATAGAATGCATAATGCTTTCCCATTGTGTTCAATAACTTCAAAGGACTGTGTCCAGGATTCTTGGAATGACCTTTCACTATCAGTTTTTGTTTTTTTTGCTGTATTCATTTTTCAGTGTTCAAAACTTGTAGACTACAAAAACATAAAAAAAAAAAAAAAAAAAAAAAAAAAATGAAGCACCAACTACAAATCTCTCCTATACCAGAAATAGCTAAAACTATTAATTAACAGCACAAGGAGGGCAAGAAGACCTAAGTGGGCCCCCAACCCAAGTAAATAACATTTACACCTACAGATGATTTCTGATAATACCACCACACCAGACCAATACCGTTACCACCACACAGTGACTGGATAACACTATCATATGTATACTGAGTACAAACCACTGTACACGGACCAACATTACTAATAATACCAGTATACAAGGGACAAATTTTAGTGGCACACCAGGAACACACTAATGACTGACTAATGCACCATACTGTTACTGAGTACAACCAATGTACACAGACCTGTATTTCCCCATACACCATATAGTGGTAGATACTAGCTCCACACAGGATCTGTATAATATATAAGTGATTGCATTTACATTCAGTGAGTGACAAATGACGTCTTCACTAATTAGAGTCGTCGTCTTTGCTGTTCCATCCAGCTCAGACTACCATAAAAACTTCTTCCAGTAAAGACTCTTCTCATTACCATCTACCAGTTAAACATCGACTTAGGCTCCATACAGGTAGGCAGCCCCCCCTCAGTAGGCAGGTATATGGCTAGGTAGGTAGTCCATTTTAAAGACTTTTTCTAAGTAGGATTTGTGTACTGCTTTTTCTATTTAAGTAGTATGAAGGATTAATAGTTCTTTGTAAACTCTCCAACTAATAAGAGTTGCTTACACTCCTACTTAAATGAAAATGCTGAATGAATATTCCATGCTCAAACTGTACTTTCATACTTTTTTCGTTGGCTTTATGCTCTGCATAGCTGCTAAGCAGCATATAGCTTTGGTATGCAAAGAAAAAAATTTATTTACTACTAACAGTAGCAGTACATAAATCCTAGCCCTCATACCTCTCCTGCTAAGGAGTATGAGAGCTAGAATTGATGTACTGCTAAGTAGCATGAAGGCTAGGCTTTACATTTTCCAGGGGATTTGAACATAATTGAGTATCCAACCTAAAAGCTGCTCCCGCGAAGACCCAACCAACCTCTTATTTCCCCGTAGTGCAGGCGCTGATGAATGATGTAATCATGCCTGAACTGGGGAAAAGGTCAGGCTGCGGCTCCAACAGCTATCCTAGCTAGATCCTTCGAGCGAGCGAGTACCCTTCAATTTAGGCTGTGGATAGACCTGAAACTGTTAGGTTGGGTCTGCAACCTATACAGAAGGAGCACTTTGTCGCTGAGGGGATCTAGAACAGCTGTTAGAGCAGTGGTGGCAATAATGCGCGTGCCCTCTCTTGCACACATGCTATAGGATCGCCACCACTGTTCCATACATTCATAAATCTAAAGATAAAGGGCCAATATCTCTCACGCTATTGTAAACAGGAAATAGCTAACAGGCTAGTGATGGTGGGAAAACACCAGATAAATACTTTCAGCTCTCTGCAACCTAATCATATCTATCACTAGCTGGCCTCACTGTAGTCTATTTAACAAAAACAAAATTGATGATTCACTGTATTCATATGTTAAAAAAAAAAAAAAAAAAATTACTTTTAACTGAAATACAAATCTCATTTTCTCAGGTGGCCCACAGTGGAAAAAATGCCTCCACTGTGAGAATCTGCCAAAAAAATCAATATGATTTTATACCCCCATTTTCACCAAAAATGTTACATTGTTTAGTGCCCATTTAGGCCATCAGTTTCAACAGACAATAATCTGCATATCTCTCAATGTATCAGGGGGGAACAATGGACAGCGCTGTACCCGGTACTGACTCTACTTATGCACCACCCCCTCCTTCACAATGGGTCAGTGAAAAATATTATATATGCATATATATAATATGTTGTAATCATCATACTACCCAGTAATGAAAGAGTCAATCAGTAAGCATATTGTGCTGTCACACTAAAACCTTAGGAAGAGTCAAATCAGAATTTGGACAAGGGTGTGTTCACGATACTCCGAAGTGAGGTGTGGAGTGTTTGCCTCACTTCGCACTGACTGATATGCGCTCGCTGGTGTCCTGCACGCGGACATCAGCAAGCGCTTTAAAGGGATTCCAGTCTCAGCGAGAGCTAAAGAGTTGCCTCACCGAGACTGGAATCCCTTTAATGCGCTCGCTGATGTCTGCGTGCAGGACACCAGTGAGCGCATATCAGTCAGTGTGAAGTGAGGTGAAGACTCCTCACCTCACTTCGCACGATTGTGAATTCCCCCCTAAATGTCGAAAATTTCAGTACTGTCTCTGGGAGTAGTTATTGGATTGTGATAACTACACAGCGGTTTAAGAAAAGTTAATATTCTACAGTCAGTGCACCACTGATGTCATTAGTGACATCACTGACACACTGCCCTCTCCACCCTGATTGGTAGGTGCATAGGTGACATCGTTGAGGTAAGGGGGGAACCACTGAGATCAGGGGACAGGGACTGCAGGACAAGACAAGAGAAATGTGACGTATGCTCTGAAGCCTACATATGTCTTTCTTTATGGGCCCCCTGGTTTGCGGAGCTGGTGGGACCCCCAAAACAGTAGACCCTGTTGGTGGCCTTAGATGCTAGACTGGAGTTCATGTGATGCCCCCTCCCCTAATCAGCTTTGGGGGATTACTTTACTACTTAATTAGTCTGGGTTTTGTGCTTTTGTTTCTAGTTAACTTTTGTTCAATTCATTAAGTGACTGACAGTGGTGCAATCTCTGCAAGGCAAGCTGATACAAGCAATGCAGGCAGTGGTGCAATCTCTGCAAGGCAAGCTGATACAAGCAATGCAGGCAGTGGTCCAATCTCTGCAAGGCAAGCTGATACAAGCAATGCAGGCAGTGGTGCAATCTCTGCAAGGCAAGCTGATACAAGCAATGCAGGCAGTGGTGCAATCTCTGCAAGGCAAGCTGATACAAGCAATGCAGGCAGTGGTGCAATCTCTGCAAGGCAAGCTGATACAAGCAATGCAGGCAGTGGTGCAATCTCTGCAAGGCAAGCTGATACAAGCAATGCAGGCAGTGGTGCAATCTCTGCAAGGCAAGCTGATACAAGCAATGCAGGCAGTGGTGCAGGATTGTAGGTAAGCTGAGTTCCCTTTAAGCAGACTAGAACAATCAGGAAGCACACTAGCAGCAAGCCACACTCACCATCACTGCACTGTACTGTACTGTACTGTACTGTACTACACACTGCCGTCCCATACACTACTACTACCCCCAGACATCCCGCCCTAACTGCCCAACATCTCCTCTGTCAGTAGCTTACCTCAAAGTCTCGGCTACCGCTGATAGGATGGCAGAGAGCGGGGTCAGAGCAGGGACAGGAAGACGCGCCCACTGACGTACTCAGCACAAACAGAAAGTGGCACAAAGCCCACCAGGCTGTAGCAGTAGCACTCATTCTGCCAGCTGTCACCCAGCCAGCCGGACATGCCCTTCAATATGACCAGACAGACGTCTCCCAGCGTTTCACCCCCACCCCCTCATTCCAGCTGCATCACAATGCGCATGCGCAGGACTTTCTACATTCGTTTGTAAGAATAACTAAATGCTCCAAACCGAGAAGTGCTTAGCGATAGAGAGCTGTGTACCCTACACTGACACTGTACTACACTGCGCTACACTGTACTGACACTGCACTACACTGTACTGACACTGCACTACACTGTGCTGACACTGTACTACACTGTACTGACACTGCACTAAACTGTGCTGACCCTGCACTGACACTGTACTACACTGCGCTACACTGTACTACACTGTACTGACACTGCACTAAACTGTGCTGACACTGAACTACACTGTACTGACACTGCACTACACTGTGCTGACACTGTGCTACACTGACACTGTACTACACTGTGCTGACACTGTACAACACTGCGCTGACACTGTACTGCACTGTACTACGCTGCACTGACACTGTACTACACTGTGCTGACACTGTACTACACTGTACTGACACTGCGCTACACTGTGCTGACCCTGCGCTGACACTGCACTACACTGCGCTGACACTGTGCTACACTACACTGACGCTGTACTACACTGTGCTGACACTGTACTGCACTGTACTCCGCTGCGCTAACACTGTACTACACTGTGCTGACGCTGTACTACGCTGTGCTGACACTACCTACACTGTTCTGACACTGTACTACACTGTGCTGACACTGCTTACACTGTACTACACTGTGCTGACACTACTACACTGTGCTGACACTACAACACTGTACTGACACTGTACTGACACTGTACTACACTGTGCTGACACTGTACTGACACTGTGCTACACTGTACTACACTGTGCTGACACTGTGCAACACTGTGCTGACACTGTACTAAACTGTGCTGACACTGTACTAAACTGTGCTGACACTGTACTGACCCTGCACTGACACTGTACTGATCCTACACTATACTACACTGTACTGACACTGTACTACACTGTGCTGACACTGTACTTACACTGTGCTGACACTGTACTACACTGCACTGACACTGTGCTGACACTGTACTACACTGTGCTGACACTACTGACTGTACTGACACTGTACTACACTGTGCTACACTGTACTACACTGTACTACACTGTGCTGACATTGTACTGACACTACTACACTGTGCTGACACTGTACTACACTGTGCTGACACTACTACACTGTACTGACACTGTACTACACTGTACTGGCACTGTGCTGACACTAATACACTGTACTGACACTGTACTACACTACTGACACTGTACTACACTGTGCTGACACTGTACTGGCACTGCTGACACTGTACTGGCACTGTACTACACTGCGCTGACACTGTGCTGGCACTGTACTACACTGTGCTGGCACTGTACTACACTGTGCTGACACTACTACACTGTATTGACATTGTGCTGACACTGTACTACACTGTGCTGATGCTGTACTGACATTGTACTACACTGTGCTGACGCTGTACTACACTGTACTGACCCTGCACTGACACTGTACTGACCCTGCACTGACACTGTACTGATCCTGCACTGACACTGTACTGATCCTGCGCTGACACTGTACTACACTGTGCTGACACTGTACTACACTGTGCTGACATTGTGCTACACTGCGCTGACACTGTGCTAGCACTGCACTGGTACTGTGCTAGCACTGTACTACACTGTGCTGACACTACTGACTGTGCTGACGCTGTACTACACTGTACTGACACTGTACTGACCCTGCACTGACACTGTACTGATCCTGCACTGACACTGTACTACACTGTGCTGACACTGTATTACACTGTGCTGACACTGTATTACACTGTGCTGACACTATACTACACTGCGCTGACACTGTGCTACACTGCGCTGACACTGCACTGGTACTGTGCTGACACTACTGACTGTGCTGACACTGTACTACACTGTGCTGACACTGTATTGACACTGTACTACACTGTGCTGGTGCTATACTGACACTGTACTACACTGTGCTGACACTGTACTGACCCTGCACTGACACTGTACTACACTGTACT
>WMED01024991.1:0-11113 GCA_019650415.1 Pipa parva | reverse complement strand
CCCCGGCATTCCTCTCTATCCCCCGGCGCTCCTCTCTATCTCCCGGCGCTCCTCTCTATCCCTCAGTTTATCGCGCAGCTCAGCTGAGCCGCGGCTGTGAAAAGAGCCAACCTGAAGGCTCGAAAGAGCCGCATGTGGCTCGCGAGCCGCGGTTTGCCGACCGCTGGTATAGGACACTATACCTATGGAAATGTAAATTATGTTAATACATCCCCCTAGAATGTTTTTCTTAAAAGTGTTATTTTTACATTTCAACTAGGTAATTGATTATAATCAAAATAGTCTACACTGATATTTAGATATTATTTTATTTTCTGTTCTTTTTGTTTAATACATTTTATTCTGCAGTAAAAGCAATGTTGCCAACAGTTAACGTATTGGCTAGTTGTCACTGTTAAATAATTTTGTAAAATATACCTATGTAATTATACCTAATATATCTATGAAGGATCCGGCTGCCGAAAGAATTTATTTGTAACCCCTGCAACTATTGTAGTTTTACTCCTGAGCAACTGCCTTAGATATAATAAATAATTTCTCAAATGTAAAAGACCTTTGTTTTCCTCTCATGTAATTATACAAAATGTTTTCAGTGATCCTACGTGATGAAGAAAGATTAGTTCACAGGCTAACACAATTAAGTAATTTTAATAACTGCAAGCATTAAGCCAACTGGCTATAATAATATACAGTAGTTCTGGTTTTGCAAAGCATGAATTTTATGTATTTTCCTCTAGCAAGTCTGTATCCCCTCCAGGTATCTTACAATATTAAGAATATTTTGAAAATTGGTGGTGTTGGTAGTTCGGATAGAAGGTAATGATCTTCAGTTGTTCTCCGAACTTGTTCTCCTTGAATGCATTCAAGGAACATCACCTTACAATCATGCACTGAGGATGTCATCTGGTGTGATGATGAAATGTTTGTGATTAAATTGCCAAGCTTGGAGAACAACTGAAGATCATAATCTTATAATATGCCTCAAAAATTAACTGTATAAATTGTGAAATGTGTTTATGTTCTTTCAAATGAAACATATTCATGTTGTTAATACAATTCTCACAAGAGAGTTTGGAGATCACCTTATTATCTGTTATATGTAGGCATGCTGTCATTAAAATGTGCTGGGGGTTTTTCACATTGTTGTTTGGGTGGTCCCAATTGGCCATGGCTGGTGGCACTGTAACCACTGCAAATCTTATTGGAGAGAAGGGGCATCCTTGCAGGGTGCTCAGAAAATAATTCTAAACTCTAGCACGGGGTGTAAGAATTGGGGTTGCATTGTTCACAGCTGCAACTGGGTCCAAACAAACTTGGGTGGAATCAACCATTCTTTTCCAACCGCTGCCCAAACAGCCAGCCCTGATTTGTGTCAGTTTTTGGATATATTGGTCTGGGAAGGCATGGGAGTCTTCACAATACTCTTTGAGAATGGTGAAATGGTGAAGAGAATTGTTTTGCAAAAATAGCTGTGAGTAGTTGCGTCTTACTGACAAGGGAAAATTGAAGTCATCCCTTAGTATAAAATGTGTTTTGCCACATCTGCACTAGCTACTTTTTTTCAGCTCAATTACTCCCTTCAGAGTAGTTAATTTGAAGTACTAATATTCATTAGGATTGGAAGTAACTTTTTCCTAAGTAAAGGGGTAGCCCTAATTTAGGCAGACAGAACTAGTAGAACTAAAGTCAAGCCATGTAAAGAGCTATTTGAGTTTTGTAGGAAGGAATGAAGCTTACTGATGGCATTCTTGCCATACACTGAGTCTATTGTCGGCTGCTCTGGCTGCTCTTCCCCCTTGATAATTGCAGCTTCAATGGCAGCTGCTGAATCTTCCCTCCCCAGGACATATGCTCAAATACACAGTTGCACCCTAACTAGTGCTCCTGTGTATTGGTGCATCAAATAAAGGAGGCAGTACAGCTTTTGTCAGTCAAACTGTGATCAAAAGCAGCAGATAAAAGACTTGGTGATTAGAAAGAGTGTGGTCGGTAAATTTAATTCCTTTCTTCAAAAGTAAACTTTACTCGTTAATTCATCAACAGAGGCAAACTTTACAGAGTGAAGAGCAGTAACCCATATCAACCAATCAGAAGGTGGCTTTCAAAATGTAAGTTACCAGTGAATACTAACTGAAGATTTGTTGCTATGAGTTACCAGACCTCTGTAAACAATTGCCTCTATTGAATTCTCATCCATCTTTCATTTTTTTTTCCATTTATGTTAACTGATGTAAGATAATACTGTAAGTATTATTTATGTGTGTATTTAGGATAGACTGCCATGTGCAGACTATTGTTTGCCTGAAACAGAGACCTTCATTTTATAGGTGAGTTTAAGTCTTTGTCAGTATAAGACAGCATCACATAAATCATAAACGGCAGAATACCTGGTGAGTAATTAGTGTTTAGCAAGCTACAGTAGATAAACATTGAATGGCAGCAATGACTAAGGAAACAGGAGAAAGTGATGATAAATTTAACCCTTAATAAGGGAAGACCGATTGCAAATAATATAGGGCATGTATAAAGCATCTTTGTTTCAGACCCTGAGGTCTAAAATGAAAAAAGAGAGAGGGAAAGAGATGGGGAAATGAGACTGGACAGTACAATTGATACAATTGATAGTCTCTGTATAAAGTCATCTAATTATATCTAGGTAATGATGTCATCAGCACTGTATTGTTACTAACCATATAGAATGTTCAGAATACAATGTAAAATCATACCAGGCTGAATGTAGTAGAAATAACAGCTTTACTTTGAACTGTCTTGTTACCAAGTTCATTTAAGTCTCTTTAATAAAAATGTGTGCGGACTGCCCAAGTAATGTATAAGCTTGTCAACAGTGTCACTACTCTCTGGTTGGCTTGCAGCAAAGGTTGGCAGCTGGTCAGTGACGTAATTAATAAGAGAGAAAAAATCCCAGCAGCCTCAGGAATAAAAATATACTCACAGGAGCAGGCCAAAGTAGGGTCCCAGGAAATCCTACATTATGCCAAATAGTCAGATTTTTCCCCTTAAATGTTTCTGGTGGTTAAAGGGAGGCAAAGGAAGACTTTGCACTAAACGCTGTGTGTTGTTTTTTTCACTCTGCAACAAATGTGAGTTTTCCCCTGAGGTTACACAGTTGAGCATCTGGAGTTTACTTTTTCCAGTGGCGTAAATATCCATCCCCAAACTCCAGTGTATAATTACTACTGGGGCCCTTCCCATAGCCCCACCCAAAAAAAGTTGACTTACCAGGACCTGGGGGGGGGGGGGGGGGGGGGGGGGGGGGGGGGGAAACTGGTTGCAGAGTGTTTGGGTCTGTGGTTGCAGTAGTCCTGGTGGGATGGCTGGGGGCTACAGCCTTGTCACAACTACTTTTGACTTCTTTATTTGAAAATAAAGCAGTGAACTGGTAGAAAGTCTACATAGATCTGAATCCCTTGTGTTGGCCGAGGTGAACAGTTAAGGTTATATATGGCTTGCACTTCCTAGTCACAGGCTTCTCTGCAATGCAGTTTTAAAACAAGATCTTGTGGAACATCCTTTTTATTAGGACTCCATGAAATGGACCCTCTCTGTGTGTATTTGTTCATGGAGAATTAAAAATATGTGTGAACTGTAAGAGAATGATGATTGTTTCCAGGACCATTATTCTTAAGATGACCTTTCCTAGATTAGTTTTTTTGATGTTCAAATTTATCCCGGAGAATTTGGGAATTCGCTTGATGTGCTTTGATGCTATTTTAGAATCCTTGTGTAATTATCACTATGTGCGTCAATGTATTTCACCTAACTGACGAGATAGTGTATTTGGTTTGTGACAACGGTCACCCCTGTAGGCCGTTCTCCCTTCAACTTTAGCTAGGTGTTTCCAAGACTAGTGGTAAGTTTAATGAAATTACAGTGTGTTTCTAAATCTAATATCCTTCCATCCCCATAGTAGAATCTTAGTGGACAAATTGATTCAAATGAAATGAATTAGTGAGAGAGCGCTATATGAGAGGTTGTTCAGTCCCATTGAATGTATTTATTTATTGAATTCCAACTGATCCCTACAAAAAAAGCATATTCACCTTTTTCTGCATAAGTAATGTGTGATTTGGCCAACCAGTAGTAGCTATCATTAGTAACTTCATGTTTGTTTGCTTGCAAATTGTAAACTATGTAATCAGCCAATCAGAAGTAACTGAATTGGCCAACCAAAATATAAGGTGTGTGTCTAGCTTCATGCTTTCTGATAGAGTAATTAATGTCTCAGTATGTCCAGAACAGAATCTAGAACAGGGAGGTATATTTCCGCTCATTATTATCACTGAGGAAAAAAGTTAACTAAGGTTAAGTTCACACTAGCGTATTATGAGAAGCGCACATATGCTAGAAAGAAAAAAAAATGCTCCAGCGTATTTTTCTATTGTACTTACCAGCAACAGTGTGAACGCTCCCTCGGTGTTCACGGCTCTTTCTATCTGGTTGCATTTTGTGTGCGGCATAATACGCCAGCACAAAATGCAATGGCTATTGTTCTGGACGCAGCGAACACGTGTTATACACTAGTGTGTCCGGATCCAGGTAAGCCCATAGGTTTACACTGGCAGCGTATTTTGTGTTTATGCGTAATGTATGATACTCTGCGCATAAAAACGCCAGTATGGACCTACCCTAATGGGACACTGCACAGGAGGATATATTTTTGTATGTACCTTGAATTCTGTCATTGTTATGTACTTCTGTGGTTACTCAGTTTGATGACTCACATGTTCATGACCAGGCACTTTTGACCCTGGGTGTCACTCTGGATGTTAATGAAGCAGTGACTAAAGGCATTTGGATGGCTTTGAAATCTAAGATGGCAACTTTCAGGGATATTTCTGTATTATATGTTTCATAAATAAATATTGCATTTATTTATAGATGGCAAAATTGTGCAGATCTGCGATAAAGCACATTGCATTGACTTTAAGAAAGGAATGTTTCTGCATTCCTTACATTCTGGATTTGTTCTAGAAGACAGACAGGTAAATAAAAATACACACCTTTTCTGCAATTTTTAGATATCTCTCCTTCAAAGTATGCTCAGACTGGCTCCCAGAGGGTGCCGAGACTCGCAGCCGAGAAACAAATTTACTTCCAGAGGTTTTGGTCGTCTCGTGTGGGATAAAGGTTTATTTTAGCTACAAGGAAAACTATTTGTTTTGTTGCTTAGTAGTCTTCCCCCCCCCCTTCTGTTTCCCTTGCTACATCTCTCCACCAGTGAACTATGACTCTAGGTGTAAAATCTGGAAAGAATTAAGTTCATGGAGATCCAATTTAACTTGCATCCAGACACTGTCTTGAGAATCAGACAAGGAGCTTCCTTTAAGATAAAACTGAAAGGAGAGCGGCTGGTTCAGAAGTATCATTGTCTGTTTAAAAGCTTTTCAGAGTTGCAAAATATGGAAAAAATTATAGGTTTAGTCATTTTTCCTTCTGTCCCTAAAAGAGATAAAACAAAAACAAAAAAAAAAAAAAAAAACAAGAATGGTACACGCCAATGAATTTCATAGTTTTATCACTTGGATTCGAATGCCCTCACATGGGAAAAGGAAGAGCCTTAGTTTGGTCTATGGACACCTGTAACCTAAAGACACAGGAATGTGCTGGGCGATTGGTTTGCGAATATTTGCATTCCAGCTTTTAGTTCAGTAGAGGAAACATGATTCAAAGCCCACTGACACAGTAACCCTGAGAGACTAGGAAAAAACCAAAGGATTTCTAAAACTTACTGCCTTTCACAAAAACATTTAAAGGTCCACTTCTCCTTACAGTATGTTACAATTACAGATGTGGCCTGCATTACTGTTGCTATGCAGAGTGGAAGCATTACATTTGGCTCCCTGTAAAGCACACAGTATGAAGTCGCACAAGTAAATGATTAAATGCTCTACTTTTATTTGACATAAAGGAATATTATACAACAAAAACGTTATTTGTGTCTTTCGGTTGGGGCAATACTAAGGGCCAGTTTTAGAGGGGTGCAGACTGGGTAGTTACCTGGGGCCTTCATTACCCAGAAGCCCAGCTGCAAACAGAATGGTACAGTTCACTCCAAGCCTGGCACCGACCTGACAAATATGCCAGCATAAGGGGCTTACTGTCAGCTTTGCACAGAGCCAAGCTCTGTCTAAAACTAATCCTGGCCACACTGGCTAGCTGAGTATCATTTTAATTACACTTATTATTGTCTATGGTACAAAATAAAACAGCCTGTGTGGCTTACTCTATAAGGCCCGGTTCACATTTGTGTGTGACGCAAATCCCTATGGCACTTACCTGCTCTGATCGCATTAGCGCAAAATTCTAGCACACACATGTGCGAAAGCTTGAGGTCACGTACTTGTCCGGCGTATGTACTCGAAGTGAAGAATGTGGCTAGATAGAAGGAGCCGTGAATGCTGAGGGAGCGTTCACACTGTTGGCAAAATGTATTAAACTTGGAAAGACCGCTCTCGGATTTTCTGAGTTTAACATGCGAAATCTTGGATTGTTTCTCACAAGATTTTTTCCCAGTTTAATAAATTTCGCCCACAGGGTAGGTACAATGGAAAAGCGCTTCTAGAAAACACGCCGGGCTGACATACGCCTGCGTATTTTCTAAATGCACTTTTCTAAAAGCGCAGTGCACATATGCACTAATGTGAACCGAGCCTACCGTAAGTAAAAACTGGATGCTACTTACCCAGCTCAGCAACAAAGTAGCCAGTACGGCTCTGGCCTTAATGGTGTTTATTTACTGCTCAGTATAGTAATTTAGCAATAAACAAAATTAGCTTTATTTCTACAAACAATGATTGTAAGTTTGATGGTGCACTGGGGGTAGTTTATTAACTATTTTACCAACACCAAGGTCATATCTCACTTTATGACTGAGATGAAAGCTATCTTTATTGAGAGATATGCTGCAGGCAACTCTGCCATAAACAATCCCTTGTCCTTATCAGAGCACGTTGGTAAGTGTTTTAGTGCTGCAAATATGAGACAGGCAGAAAATAGCACTGCTAAATAGTCATTTTATTAAAAACTGTATCTAGTCATCCTCGGAGAAGCATTACATTAATCATTGCGTAAGAATTAAAAATAAGGATATTGTCTTCACCTAAAATTACCAAAACCAATTTGTTTAATGAGATTAATAAAACAGTGTGTAGACAGTCACCTCAGATTAAAGAAACTGATTCAACCAGCTCCCTTGTGGCTTAAATTTATAAAAGACTGGCTGTAGAGAAAATAACTTTTTTTAAATTTTTTTTAAAGAAAAATGATGATTTAGTGATTGCAAGTATGTGTTCCTTATTAAAACTAATGCTTTCCCTGAAATCAAATAGGTAAATAATAGAAGTTATACACAGCTTGTTTAGATTCTTCAGGGAAATAAACAAAATGTGTTTTTGCATTATTTAAAACATAATGCCTTCTTTTATTCAGAAGCATTATCCTGTTTAAACCTCTAATGTAGCCTAAGATACATTTTATATACAATTGATCTGAAAGAAGCGGTTATGATTGTGTGGGAGACAAAAGAAAGAAATAGAGAAAATGAAAAAAAAAGAAAAGAATTATTATTATCCATTCCAGAGAGTTATGTTCTAAATAATAAGTTATAAATTAAAAAAGAAGAAATGCTATTTTTATTCTTTAAAATAAAGGAACATGTTGAAAAGTTTGGGTGCTGACGATTCAATGGCATTGCTAAATCATTTAACAATCCTTCTGGCCTAGTGTCCATTTAGGATGTGGAGTAGAGAAATAAGGGATATTAGTGTTTATGAATCTAGGGTCATAGGGCATGCGGGTTCCTGAACTGAAATCTCATTTTACTGTGACATGTCATCCAGAGTGTCCAGAGTCCACAGTTGTGAAACAGAATAAAAAAATTAGTTTGTGACACACCAACAGAAAGACTGAGGGGCTCATTCTCTAAAGTCCAAATTCGACTGTCGAATTCTCAAACAGCGGATTCCCATAGCAAATCCGCAACTGCGACAATTCTCCTATTGTAAAGTCGCGACTGCAAGAATTTTTAGAGTTGCGGCCGTGACAATATTCTCATTATGAAGACGCGACTTTAGCAGTAGCAGTCTATTGTGACTGTCTTTAGCTGGAGAATTCAAACCTTTACGCAACAATTCGGACTTTAGAGAATAACCCCCTGATTGTTTCTTAAGCCTAATATCTGATATTGTCTGTCAGTACTAAAGTATTAATGGCTCATTTACAGTAAGCAACTTTAAAGTGCACCTGTCACCTCAAAACTAATACTAATTTAGGTTGTACTAATAAAATAAATGTTTTGTAAATATATATGTATTTTACAAATGTACCTTTATACAGCATTTCTCTCTGTCATCTTCCCTGTCAGCCTGACTTTTCTTTCCCGAGTGTTGGGTAGGCGGGCCTATATAATGATGGACATTACAGCTCCTCCTATCAGATGCATTAAATCATGATCTAGCAGGGATCTGATTGGAGGAGCTATAATGTTAATCATCATCACCTGACCCAGGAAAGAAAAGTCAGGCTGACAGGGAAGATGAAAGAGAGAAATGCTGTTTAAAGGTACATTTTTTTTAATACATTTATATTTACAAAAATGTTTATTTCATTAGTACAACCTAAATTAGTATTAGCGTTTTGAGGTGACAGGTGCACTTTAATGCATAAAAGAAGCAATTACCAAAAATGGCATCACAACTGTAACTGGTATGTGTGCTTTACATGTAAGTGATCAGCACTGTGCTAGTTAGTCCACCACAAATTAAATGGCGGTACTTGTGTTTACTTTAGCGATTTTACTGTGATTGTTCTGCAGTTTTACATTGGTTCTTATTCCCGTTTTAATCATTGTAAAATGCTTCCTCTTTTAATAATTGCAGCTAGTGAAATCCAACAAAATTGCAGCAAATGTAAACTGAGGTTTTCTTATAAAACAGCTGCAGTGTTTGGCAGTGTAAATGAGCCCCAAATCACAAGTTTATTGATACAGAATTAGTTGTTTAAATTATGATTTTCTATAGTTTGGCATACTGATCTCAGTAAAATTATTCCGTATTATTGTATATTTGGAAGGGTGTTGATTTCAATGATATGCTCAACTGATTGGAAAGAGCCTTGAAAAGGTGTATGTTTTGTTAATTACCTAAAAGTTGGTGCAATTGTACACGATTCAGAGATGTGTACAAAGAAATTTAAAGAAACAACGTTTAACCTCCTGTCATTGCAGAATTCTGGTTGGTGTTTTTTCCCAGTTCTAGCAAATGTATTGTATGTTTGTAACACCGCTGTAAAAATGCATTTCTGATAGCAAATGATTTACCCACAAAACCTCATGAGAAGAGCCAAGGCTTATTTACCCAATAATGGAATTAAATCAATTTCCATGTATGTGTATAAATAGTTATTGTATCACAAGGAAATATTAAGTTGTTGTATCATGTATTTATTATGCAAGATAGATAGATAGATAGATATATACAGTATATATATATATACACACACACACATATATATATATATATATATATATATATATGTATTGCAATACTTGGTGATACCTTTTTTATTAGGTTAAGTCAGTTTAGTTATTTGAGCTTTTGAGAGGTCTGTCCTCTCTTTCTCAAGTCTCAAGCAATATTTGTAACTCACTTCTAATCAGCCTTAGCTGTTTTATAAGATGTTGTTGGTAAGTTATTTGATTTTACAAACATTACTAGAGAAAGACATCAAAACAATCATTGCCTAAACTGGTACAAACCATCAACTGGAAAAATCATAACAAGGTGAAGCAACATTAGCATTAGAAGAAAACTTTAAAAAATAAACTCTTTATTTTGCCACCAATTAGATTTTTGTGTAATATAAATATATATATATATATATATATATATATATATATATATATATATACTGTATATAGTATGCAAAAGAGTAGTAATAGAGTTTTACCTATTAATATATGTGGGTAACTATGATGTAGGATCTATTCAAATGCACTACAGATATTTAAAGTTAATATTGCTGCTGGCTGCAAAATGCAAGGTAATGTGGAATAAATTATTATAGAATAATTTGCAGTGTAATGTTAAATAAATTATTATAGAATAATGTGCAGTGTAATGTGGAATAAATTATTATAGAATAATGTGCAGTGCAATGTAGAATAAATTATTATAGAATAATGTGCAGTGCAATATGGTATAAATTATTATAGAATAATGTGCAGTGTAATGTGAAATAAATTATTATAGAATAATGTGCAGTGCAATGTGGAATAAATTATTATAGAATAATGTGCAGTGCAATATGGTATAAATTATTATAGAATAATATGCAGTGTAATGTGGAATAAATTATTATAGAATAATGTGCAGTGCAAAATGGTATAAATTATTATAGAATAATATGCAGTGTAATGTGGAATAAATTATTATAGAATAATGTGCAGTGTAATGTGGAATAAATTATTATAGAATAATGTGCAGTGTAATGTGGAACAAATTAATATAGAATAATATGCAGTGTAATGTGGAATAAATTATTATAGAATAATATGCAGTGTAATGTGGAATAAATTATTTAAGAATAATGTGCAGTGTAATTTGGAATGAATTATTATAGAATAATATGCAGAGTAATGTGGAAAAAATTAATATAGAATAATGTGCAGTGCAATGTGGAATAAATTAATATAGAATAATGTGCAGTGTAATGTGGAATAAATTATTATAGAATAATGTACAGTGTAATGTGGAACAAATTAATATAGAATAATATGCAGTGAAATGTGGAATAAATTATTATAGAATAATATGCAGTGTAATGTGGAACTGATAAATAATACAGCAAGGGAAACTCCTGTCGTTAGCCATCCACATAAAGCTCCGGAACTCAGTATTATTCTATGATAATTAACAGCAGAAACAAGGAAACATTTATTTATTGGTTTAACATTTTACATCTGATACTGCTGGGGAATCTGCGATCACTGCTGCTGTTTAGTATGCAAATGAAACCGCACTAATCGGCATATGTTCACACACAGCAGTTGCTAGGGAGTGCCGAGGGATTGTTATAGGTTGTACAGTACAGTAAG
>WMED01024990.1:0-11113 GCA_019650415.1 Pipa parva | reverse complement strand
CTTATTTGCATCTTATCAAACCTGCTAAATCTGCATGGGGTTGAATACTACTTGTAGGCATTGTATATATGTGTGTGTACATGGAGCCATTTTGCACAATCCTTTCATTCTTACTCTGCAGCTGACTTACAAATCACATGTGCACATGCCCCTTTTACTTCGCTGTCTAAGCTGTCTGATCACTTTAGGTGTTGCTGTCCTTTTTAAAAATTATTTGGTAGCTTTAAATAATGTATTTACTTTCTGGGAAAGGCTAACAATTTCCAAGTAAGTGGAGCTTTCTGTGGCTTGCGATCCATTTACAAGCTTATGGTTGGACACATTAGCTGTTTCTTGCGATATTTATGCAAAACAAGAAACTTCAGTTTTGGTGTTTGAATTCTTTATCAGCATTTTGAAGGACTTGATAAAGTTTTAGCAGATTCTGTGCATTATCTGTCCAGTTTGCCAGCTTTTGTCATATTTGCTTTTTCTCTATTGCCTCGCTTCTCTATTACTGCTTCTATGCTAATTTATCGTACTTCAAGGAAAATTATTCTCACCCCTAGTTTCAAGGCCTCCTAAAAGATAAATTGTTGCAGACATTCTGTGATGCTTTCAAATTAAGTGAAGCTCCTGTTATTGGGAAAAAAGTTTATTATTTTAACAGTTAATTGTTTAATTATTTTGGAGATTTTTTTTTAGTGCAAATATGTTTTTGGACTGAAACTGTGATTTTATTTTATCACTAGCTTCTAAACAACTACACAGTAGATTATATATTGCTTATAAGATATTCTTGTATATATTCTTGAGTTGTCTCTCTAAACTATGGTGCAGGCCATGTTGGTTTTTTTTTTTAATAATGCAAATATTGCTGTTTTAGAAATAGAAGTACAATAAAATGTAAGTTTTATTGTTAAAACTACTCACTTTTCAAGCCGCAGTTTTTAAACCCCTTCTTCAAATTTCCACCTTTGATATTTGCATGATTCAAAAGTGTTTGATAAAGAAATATTCCTTTCTCAAAAAAAAAGTAAGAGATAGTCACTTGCAGGGGAATTAAACAGAGAGGACAATAGTTTAGAGGTTTAGTAATCCATAGTAACCAATCAACAGTCAGCATTCTCTAGTACCAGGAACCAAGAATAATAACAGGAAACTTCTGATTGGTTGCTATAGGTTACTAGACCTCTTTAAAGTTAGCCCCTGTTGGTGTTTGAGTGAACTCTTTTTCTTAATTATAAAAAGTAACTGAAGATACAATCAATTTTTATTTTATTAGTGCTTTTAATATGTTTTGCAAATCATATTACAAAATTAAGTCATTATGGTTTTACAACTAAGAAGTATGGCATTTGCTTGAAAGATGTACAGTTGAAACCAGAAACCATGTTTCAACAGTTTGGTGTTCTTAGGCTGAATAGGCCACTCTGCCAGGAAGAAGCCATTATGCCAAAAGAAACATATAAAAGCCAGATTAATGTTTGCAAATGCACACAAGAACAAAGACCTACATTTTTGGAGACATGTCCTATGGTCTGTTGAAACTAAAATTGAACTGTTTGGCCATAATGACCATTGTTTGGTTTGGAGGAAAAAGGGAGAAGCTCGGTAGCCTAAGAACACCATCTCAACTGTGAAACACAGGGTGGCAGCATCGTGTTGTGGGGTTGTTTTGTTGCAGGAGGGACTGGTGCACTTCACAAAATAGATGGCATCATGAGAAAAGAAGATTATGTGGCAAAACTGAAGCAACATCTCAAGACATCAACCAGGAAGTTAAAGCTTGGGTGGAAATGGGTCTTCCAAATGGACAGTGACCTGAAGCATACTGCCAAACTGGTTACAAAGTGGATTAAGGATAAACAAGTGTTTTGGAGTGACCATCACAAAGCCCTGATCTTAATCCTACTGAAAATTTATGGGCAAAGCTGAAAAGGCAGATGCGAGCAAGGTGACGTACAAATATGGCTCAGTTACACCAGTTCTGTCAGGAAAAATGGGCCAAAATTCCTACCAACTATTGTGAGAAGCTTGTGGAAGGAGATCCAAAATGTTTGACCCAAATCATACAGTTTAAGGGCAATGCTACCAAATACTAATGCAATCTGTGTAAGCTTTTGACTTTGCAGAAAGTATTAAAAATGCCTTAAAAAATTATGTTTCTCTCATTATTCTGGCATTTGGCAAATATAAATAATTTTGGTAATCCTAATTGACCTAAAACAGGTAAGGTTTATTCTGATTTCATGTCAGATAGTGATAAAAACAGGCATATGTGTCTGTTTATATAGTGTATGTAAACTTCTGGTTTCAACTGTATTTGTTTTACCTTTATTAAGTTGGTGATGCCATCTGACATAAGCAGTATAACAAGTAAAGTTAATCGTTGGATGAAATAGATGGTTCTTTCAAAGAATATATTATGAAAAAGAAACAAAATAAAATGCCAGTGCTCATTTTGTCAGTAAGAGGTTCCATGAAGTGATATATACTGAATGTGCTTACATGCTTTATACAGAGTATAGTTTTAATGCCGTATTAGTATCCTCGTTATAAAATACTAATTTATGCAAGCTGAATCCTGCAATTTTTTTCCTTTTATGGTTTAGTATTTGAGCGATACATCTTATTTTAATCCTAGGTGAAATCCACTAAAAAATTAGGTCCTTTGTTCCTCAGGAAAATTCTCAGACAAAACCTTGTAAAGCTGTTTGATATTTTTTAAGTCTACAGGGCCAACTAGTGTAATGGGCCTAAGGATACGGTCACAATATGTGTTTTGAGTAATGGTAAAACAGAGGCCTGGGTTTTTTGAATGGGTAACATTGTAAAATATGTGCAACTTCCTTTTAGCTATGTTTAACTGCATGAAAGTGTTTTTTTTCTCTGCGTTTGAATCCCAGTGTCACCATCGATGTCTGCCACTTCCCTGACATAGTATATGGAATTAGATATAACACCTTCTCAAGTGCTCAAAATAACCATGTTTACTTTTTGCTTACTGCGCTGCAGTGATCTCATTGGTTGGTGAGATAGACACAGACCTACCTGAGATAACTGAATGACATTGACATAGCAGGGTAAATTTTATTATTTCTATCTACATAACTTCTGAGATTTAGTACACAGGCGAAGATATTACTACTGGTCATTTCTCATTATATTTACAAAGATTTAAGATTGTGCTATTAATAGTCTAATCCATTATTGTCCAAACTATGTATGTATAATTTTATTTATAAGAGCACCACAAATTTACATAGCGCTGTACAATTCAGCAATACAAATATAATGCAGATATGGGAAAAGTGCATTACACAGTACAAGTATAATATTGCAAAGATACATCACTTTAAGTGCTGGGTAGTAATTGACACCTGCATTCTATAGCCTGCATAGGGAACCGAGGATTGGTCAGGCCAGTATGATCCTAATGATCACTTCTTGTGGGAGTAAAGTAATCTTAATAGGTATTACATTATTTGGTGAACCCCATTCTAGCAAATATTGGTCAACAATTTGACGTTTCATGCTTTTAGCTGTTAGCTAGAACTGTGACACACTATAGTATATAATATTTTATTGCTGGCATTGACAGGACATGCCACTATAGTATAATACTTTGTTACTACCAAAAACTGTAAAGCCAGACACTGAACATAACAGGGAAAAACAGATGTTTATATAGTTTTATAGTGTATATATATGAACAATCTTGCTGTTAAAAGACTCAGAATTAGCAGGTGCGTACGTTGGAACATGTCCAAGGTACCCTGATGAGCCAAGAATGTGAACTATCCCTAACAATGGACACTTAATTCATAGATTTATTTTTCTTTCTGACCTTCAGTGCGAACACACAACTGCCAAATAAATTCTTGTATTCAAGAACAACAGTATTGCTGGATATTTTTGGCCAGATTAGTGCGCATAGGTAATTTTTATAAATACTACATTCAAGGTTGTAAACTCTCATGTGTTGCCTCTTTGTGTTTTTCAGGATTAAGGAAAGGATGAATTGCAACATTGTTCTGAATTTTGGGCAGCAGCTGTTCCGCCGTAAAGTAGTGGGATCTGACAGTAAGGATAGCAGATTGTCTCGATGCCTCAATACATTTGATTTAGTTGCTCTAGGCGTGGGGAGCACACTTGGAGCTGGTGTATATGTGTTAGCTGGAGCAGTTGCAAGGGATGATGCTGGGCCTGCCATTGTTATCTGTTTCCTCATTGCTGCATTGGCTTCTGTTCTGGCTGGACTTTGCTATGGAGAGTTTGGTGCAAGAGTACCAAAGACTGGCTCTGCTTACCTCTACAGCTATGTTACAGTAGGGGAGTTTCTGGCATTTATTACTGGATGGAATTTAATCCTTTCCTATGTAATTGGTAAGTCCATGTTGTTATATTTGATCTATAATGCTGTTAAAAGACTTTCCTCTTTTTTTTTTTCTTTTTTTTTTACCACCATTCAAAGGAAGACTGTTTTCTGTTTTGTAATTCTGCATCTTGGACTTTCTCAATAACTATTGTGCAACATTATATACAACACTTATATGAAATGATTCTCTTTTTGTTTTGTTGTGTGTGTTGAGGTTCAGTGGATGTCATCTTTGCAATCCTAGGGATAAAGGGGGGGAATTCACCATAGTGCGAAGTGAGCTCCGAATCCTTCGCCTCACTTCACACAGACTGATATGCGTTCGCTGATGTCCTGCACGCGGACATCAGCGAGCGCTTTAAAGGGATTCCAGTCTCGGCGAGACCACTCGAGTCACCTCGCCAAGACTGAAATCCCTTTAAATTGCTCGCTGATGTCCGCGTGCAGGACATCAGCGAGCGCATAACAGTATGTGCGAAGTGATCCGAAGGATCCAGAGCTCACTTTGCACTATGGTGAATTCCCCCCAAAAAGTTAACTTGATGTATCCTTCTACTGTCCTTGTAAATGTTTGCACATAATTATCTTAACAGCCCTCCTTTGAACATTTTCTCTATCAATTACTGTGCTTTGAAGTGCACCTGTCACCTCAAAACTAATACTAATTTAGGTTGTACTAATGAAATAAATGTTTTGTAAATATATATGTATTTTTTTTTTAAATGTACCTTTTGTACAGCGATCCTCTCTTGTCATCTTCCCTGTTAACTTGACTTTTCTTTCTGGAGTCAGGTTGGGTGGGGCTAAATGATGATTGACATTATAGCTCCTTCAAATCAGATCCCTGCTAGATCGTGAGATAGGTACTAATGTAATGCTTACATTAAATTTCATTTTAACATGTACACAATAAAGTAATATTTGGTAAGTCTTGATTCTTTTTGCATTGTTTAAGTATAAGTAAAGCCCAAAATGAAATTAATACACTGTATATTATAAAATGTACCTGGCACTAAGTAGGAAGTGCAAACTTACAGAGGGAACGGAGTAGCTATTCTGCAGTTTGAAGGCAGTCTCACACAGCTGCGCTCTGGCTCCCTTTCCTGACCAGTATTGGTGGTCCAGAGCAGCGTCAGTGTCCTCATGCCTACTCCAGGCATACACAGTGAAGATTTTGCTGCTCAGCATCGGATGAATTGAGTGGCAAAATTATCACTGCACATGCCTGAAGAAGTAATATATTAATTTTATTTCCGCCTTTACTTCTCCTTTAACTTAAAGCCTAGATAGAAAGTAATGAAAAATGATTGTTAAAAATCAGTGCACAGGACATTCTATCTAATCTATCAGTATCTGTCTGTCTATTTTTTTTTTCTCTAGCATAAAAGCTGAAGGCAGAACAGAATTATTTAAAACCATAACCAATAACATAGTCTTAGAATACCTCTGTCTATAGTAGTGTTCTCATACGTGAGTCCCGAAGGCCACATCCAACTACTAAGGCTTTTATCTGCAGCAGAACTCCATAGACATCCTCAGGAGTGCACAGAGCAGATTGAGGAAGGAATAGACCAGTCAGTGGCTTAGGGCTAGCTCCCGCAGAACCCGCAATGTCCAGTGGACTGGGGCCCATAGTGGCTGAACACTGCGTCCTTACCTGCACATAGCACTTGTGCAAGTAAGTACTGTTCAGTGGGAGGTGGTGGCGCAAGAAAAAATGGCTGGGGGTGGAGTGTATTGAATTGAATGGAATGCGGCTCATCAGCTTCAAATTTTGTGCATTTGAGTTGGAGACCCCTGGTCTATAGCATACTAAATTATATTTTAAAGGGGTACATCCTCTTTAATAAGCATAAGTTACCTGTTTACATTGAAATGATCCTTTTTGTTTTGTTAGTCTATATGTAAACATTACAAGAATTCTGCAAAGCTTTGTCACTTAACATTATATGACAACATTATATGGCGCCATTTTTTGTATTTAAACTCTGATTTAGTTGTGGTTTTATCTCCTGAGGAAGCTACCCACTTGTAGCAGAGAAACGCGTTGAGAAAAGAACTACTACTATCTTTTATGATATGCTTTTAATACTCCGTTGTTTGTGAGTACCCTGTTGGTTTTTAAAACTTCTTATTTATTAAAACAGTATTACACTATGTTGGATCTCTCTTATTCTTATATGTGATATTGTCAGCATTTGGAATATACATGAAGCATTAGTTGTCTCCTGGATTGGGATCCTTTTTTATGCTGAGAAATACTGCTGGGATTTCACGTCTTTGATATTGTATATACTTGTATTTATGTTGATCTGGTAAGTTTTCCCACTGTCAGAGTGGATTGTTATGAGTGACCATCACCAGAGGATTCTTTCATTCTTTAATATATTTTTTCATCACATTTGCACACATATATTTGTTTACTTTCTATGGGTGGATTTGCTTCTACCTTTTTCCATTTTTAATATTTACCACTGATATGGCACTATGAGGCCTTTTGTTTTGTTTGCGCTTTTCTTTTAGATTTTCACTTTATCAAGTAAACGTGGATTTGGAACTTCCACAGCATTGGAGAAGCTGCATATTTGTTTTCATTTGATTTGGACATTTTATTTTGCATTCAACATTATTATTTTAGCGCTACCTAGTTTATTTTATTATTCCAAGGGTAAATTAGTCTGATTTTCTAAAATGAATGCAACTGAACATCTTGATTTTACTGTGCGCGTTTTTCCCCCACTCAGGAACATCAAGTGTGGCCCGAGCATGGAGTGCAACATTTGATGAACTCGTTGGCAAGCGGATTGAAACATACTGTTTAACACACATGGCAATGAATGTTCCCGGGGTGCTGGCAAAGTATCCTGACATATTTTCGGTTGTAATCATACTTGTACTTTCAGGTATTGTATATGTCTGACTAGTGTCTAGTGTATCTGCACCTTTTAAAGAGTGAAATGTGTAGGTACACACAATTCATTTCTGATCACTGCTTATATTATACTTATTAAACCAAAAAGAGCTTATTTGAGGTTTGAGAAACTACATAAAAACATTGTGACTTGTCTGACTTTCTGTGCTTAAAGTGGACCAACAAGGTCCACTTAACTGACTTTTTTTTTTTTTTTAGGAAGTAGGGAGTTGTCTTAGCTGAATGCTAAAAAGGATGTGCAGATCAGTGGTAGTACATCTCAAAAGGAAATGATCATTTAAAAAATCATTGTGTCTTCATATAAACTGAGTACCCCTTAGTAAAGTAGATTAATGAAGGGTAAAAATATACTTTAAAGCAGCGGTTCTCAACCTTTATAAGACCGCGACCCCAGGCGCTGACGTCACCGCGCCATGCGTGATGACGTTTCGGCCGAACGTCATCATGTATGCACGAAACGTGGTGACGTTTGGCCGGAATGTCATCATGTCGCGCGTCACGTGGTGACGTTTTCGGCCGACGTCACCCCGCAGGAACCCTTATAAGAAGGGTTCCTGCGGGCGCTTCCGGGTGCCGGAGCGGTTCTCGACCCCAGTGGGATGGCCTTGCGATCCACGCCGGGGTTGAGAACCGCTGCTTTCAAGGAACAGTCCAGCCGAAATTTAAAAACAAAAAACATTTGATTATTTATGCTAATTAACACCTTTTAGTGTATATGATTATGATTATTATTAATTATTTTAAGAAAGTTAAAATTCTTACCTGTAGAGAAGTTCTATAAAGTACTTCTGTGTTGCATAGCTCAGTCTCCAACACCACTGGCAACTCTACAGTATCCTAATCAGGAGATCCCTATCAGGAGCGCATTTCTCGCTAGCCACGCTCCTACTGAAGCTCCACAACGGCACTTCCTGGAAGTCACATGGAGAGTATGCATGTTGTCAGTGTGTCCTCCCTGGATGACGTACACGCTGTTTATGTGACTTCTAGGAAATGCTGATGTGGGGCTTCAGTAGGAGCACTGCTAGCGAAGAATGCGCTCCTGATAGGGATCTCCTGATTAGGAAGCCATAGATATATGCCAAAATATAGGTTTTGTGTGACTTGATGGGGGGGGGGGGAGGTGATTGTCATAAAAATTGGGTCTGATTGGCATATGGTTTGTACAATGTGCAATTTTAATAAAGAAAATAGTGCTATGAACTGATGATATCTGGCACCATTTATTTTTAAGTGTTCAGCTTATGTCAATCTTTTCTGAACTGACATATTTTCTTTTTTTTTTCTTCTCTTTTTCAAGGCCTTTTATCCTTTGGAGTGAAAGAATCTGCTCTTGTGAACAAGGTGTTTACATGTATCAATGTACTAGTCCTAGGCTTTGTTATCATCTCTGGTTTCGTAAAAGGCTCTGTTAAAAACTGGCAGCTCTCAGAAGAGAATTTCAATGCTACAAATAACTCCAGTTTAAACAAGTAGGTGTTACGGAGGACAGAGGGCAAATGTAAACTGTGGCCCCCACTGGATTGGTTATTTGTAGATGACCACTTTGCCATTCTGCACTGTTTGGGCACAAAAGATGTTCCCCCTGCTTGAAAAACTACAATCTTCCAGATGCAATTTCTACCATTGTTTTTCCTGTAATATGTGTCCTCTGAATGTACGTATATGTATGCCTGTTAGGTCAGGTTCACACTGGCATATGGTGCACCTGACATAATTATGCCATTGCATTTCATTGGCTTATTTTCATGACACACTTTGCATACAAATAAATATCATTTACACGTTGCTTTTCTTTCCTGTGTGACCGCTATTGTTCAGTTACTATTGCTACTAATGTGGTGGCATCTACATAGAAGGGGATTTTTTACTGCAAGAACAGTGAGGTTATGGAACTCTCTGCCTGAAGAAGTTGTTATGGTTAATTCCATTAAAGAGTTCAAAACTGGTTTGGATGCTTTCCTTCAGTGTAAGAATATTACAAGTTATGGGTAATAGATAACTGAAGGTGGGATCTTGATCCAGGGAATTATTCTGATTGCCATATTTGGAGTTGGGAAGGAATTTTTTCCCTAATATGAGGATAATTGGCTCTTGCCTCATGGGTTTTTTGCCTTCCTCTGGATCAACATTGCAGGAAAATAGGCTGAACTGGATGGACTTGTGTCTTTTTTTCAGCCTTATAAACTATGTTACTATGACATTGTTCAAATTGCGCTCTATGCTCGAAACAATGCGACATGAAACGTTCTGGCATATGTTCCTCTTTATGAAACTCAAATGTGATAATGTACGCGTAACAGTCATTATTCTCAATTGTTTTTTTGTGATGCCGGTTTTTTTTTTAAATCAGTGTGCACCTATACTCCAATGTGACCCTGGCCTTAGTGCATATTAATCTGCTGGCTTTTCAGACTTCCTTGATCATTTTTTAATAGATGATAATAGCACCAAAGGGAAAGGTAGGGTGATCTTATCATGATAATTTACAGCAATCATTAAGTTTGCAACTCTCACTGCCTAGTTCAAGTAGGTCTGCTGAAACCCTTTTTAGGAAGATATTAACTCGGCCTTACAAGCTGTGTTAGTTTGTTGTGCTTCTATCACTTAATCAGTTATATTTTTTCTTTAGCCTGATGGCTGGGATTTTTCTGGGCCATATTTTTAAGTAGGAGGTGCCCCCCACAATGGATTGTGTTGTGATGAATTTGGACCTGCTATAATGTGCATGAAAAAATATATTTTCTATACATTATATTTGCAGTAATTTTCTATACATTTTCACAGAAACAAAATTAATCTATTGCTGTATACAGAATCTAATCTGTCAGCATCTTTGTTCTTTTTCTTTGGATGATTCATTTTCTGTCATATTACCATTTTAGGGTTTATTCATCAAAGTAAGAATTTAACTGTCAAAGTGAATTCTTATCACTTAGGGTCACTACGCTCTGACAGAGGATTCCAATAGTGAAGAAGCAAATGAGTGTCTTGCATAGTGAAGCGTAGTCAGTTGGACGCTAGCAGCACTGACATTAGCCTCCTGGCTGAGAGTGCTTCAGGAACTGTGTTTTTTTTTGTGGTCGCTTACCTGATCATAAAGTGGTAAATCTTTGTCTATCATAAGCTGTCAAATTTTTTGTATTCACCAGGTCAGAGTTTGCTTGAATACATGAATATAGGGGAAGTGGGAAATGTATTTGAATTCACACCTTTATACAACTATTTAAAGGAACAGTTTAGGTAGCAACAGTTATTTGCTGTCTGTTTGGCACTATTAAATAAAAGTTAACTAAATGCTTTCTGTCCTATACAGTAAATTATTTATTTATTTCCACCCTTCACAATTTAGCACCAGTTTGTTACTGAAGCTGCTTCCCTCTCTCAGCCACTTCCTGTTCAGTTTGGTATGTTGAGTTAAGGAATTGACTTGATCAGAACCTTTAAGCTGTCATCTAGCTTTTTTTTTGTTAACTCTGAAAGGTGTAGTTAACCCAGCAAAAGCAATTGTTAAAGAAAGGGCTGAAACATTGACTTTCTTTTTATATGGATTTGGTCTCTCTCTCATGCTCTTTCAGTGCTTGCTACTGATAGCATACAGCATTAGCTGTAAGTATTGTAACTGCCATTGTAATTCATTAACTATGAATTTTGACCTTCCTGAGACGCCGTTGTGTCATTGGCAAAAGAATCCAACCAGGAAGTAAACACAGAAGATGCTGTGTACTGCTACACACATGGAATAATTAATACCTTTCCTCACATACAGTGGTGTGAAAAAGTGTTTGCCCCCCTTCCTCATTTCCTGTTTTTTTGCATGT
>WMED01024989.1:0-11113 GCA_019650415.1 Pipa parva | reverse complement strand
TGATTTATTTTTGCCCACAACAGATATTGACGAATGCAGAATTTCCCCTGACTTGTGTGGACATGGTAACTGTGTAAACACTCCAGGAAGCTTTGAGTGTGAATGCTTTGAAGGTTATGAGAGTGGCTTCATGATGATGAAGAACTGTATGGGTAAATAAAAAAGTTTTATATTATTACATTATATCACATGAAATAGATTTCACTTGGGCTGCCATTTTAATATATAATTAAAAAGTGAACCTATCGTATATAATAACTCAGATTATCAATTTGTGTTTATTCCAACCTCACAGTACATTTAATACTGATAATATAAGTTATGGCACAGTGTATAAAATGTATTATAATTAGTAAGATATATATTTCAAAATGCAGTCTTAAAAGCAAACCTTCTGATGGAAAGAGAAGCAATTTTGATATTAGATTTAGAATTTTTTTCAATGAATTGTCCATTCCACCTACTATTATCATCAGTTATTTATTATTTGTGTTAATAAGATACTACTTTATTTATAACACATTCATAAATAGCACGGATCAGTAGAAGTCAGCTGTATATCCTCACTACTCTGACCATTTAGCTCTCATTATTGAGTTCAGTTGCTTATTCCAAGAGTTTCTCTTAACTCAGAACACATATGGAACCTTTCCTAACACTAGCTTTTGCATGGAAACAAATTGAATAAGATAGAAGGGTTTGACAAAAGAGACATTGCTATTCCATTTTAAGAGTGTCTAAATTCACCTTAAGGCAAAAACAAATCTTTCATCAGGACACCAAGTAAAATTGTTTCGTTGAAACTTGGGCCTTTCTTTATAACATAAATTATTAAAGTCTAAGAATGTAAATGGTAATTAATTTGGTTTATATTTTCCTTTCAGACATTGATGAGTGTGAGAGAGACCCATTGTTGTGCAGAGGAGGAAGCTGCATCAACACTGACGGCAGCTTTGAATGTATTTGTCCACCTGGCCATGAACTGACTACTGAAGGCAATGCTTGTGTGGGTAAGAGACACTCATTTACTAATAAATGTATTTATGGTAATCTTTGTCAAGATTAGTCTGTAGCAAAAGATGCAGCTCAACAGCCTTCTACATATTATTTTTTTATTTTGATCTATTCCTAGTACTGTTACTTTTTGATTATTGATCTGCAGTGATGTCAATTACTATCTAATCTTCCACAGATATAAACGAGTGCTCTTTGAGTGATAATCTTTGCCGCAACGGACACTGTGTTAATATGATTGGAACCTACCAGTGCTCCTGTGACTCTGGTTTTAAATCTACTCCTGATCGTCAAGGATGTGTGGGTAAGAAAAAATCATGACAGTCTAAAGGAACATTCCCAATCCTTTCAAATCTTTAATACAGTAGAATGACCTGAAGATGGGCCATAACTAATTTGTGTTTATAACTTGGAACCTACAGTCTAACACATGAAATCCCAGTTGTTGTTTTTTTTTAAATTAAAAATATATTTTGTAAAATCAAAATATGCATAAATGTTTGGAATTATTTACAGTATGTGTCAGTGCATTTAGGACAGTATACAAAACTGTTCAAATTAATATTGAAAACATTTCAAAATATTTGTGAATGAGTTGTATTATCTTTAGTGCATGTATTATTGTTGTTGTAACTATAACATGGATTATATTAGGTTAAAAAATATGTCTATGTTTTAACAATGTTTGGCATGTAATAGCATGTTTGTGGTCAGGGGTGCATTAAAATGAATAGATAGTAGTAAAGAAAGTATATGTCAGCAGTCAGTCTTAATTCCTACTGAGTTGTTTGAATAAAAGCACTTTTAAAATACTGCCATTTAACAAAAACATCTATGGAACCTGTGCATTTGTGTAGACCATGTCCGTGCTGGACTTGTTTTGGCATGCTAAATCACAGCCATACAGCTTCCCTTCCAAGCAATGTTCCTTAGAATGTGAAACAGTAGCATGTGAACAGCAACTTCTTTCCAATACTCAAAGTCATTGTTTAGGGTGAAAGTTGCTGGTGTATGAACCACTGTCAGTCTTGATAGCAGCAAGCTAATTACTTGTGTGACACATCTGAAAATATTAACACGTGTAACAATAGGTTGGCACATCAAGTGAATAGTCCAAGTAAAACATTATTGTCCTCATATTTAACATGTTCAATGAGTTTCAGTGTAGTCTGTATAAATAATTAAAAAGACATTTTATTGTTCACTGTGACACACAGAAACATAAGTTGAAACTCAGGAGATTTATTAACTTGCTCAGATTTAGCAAGATTTAAACACTGAATTTAAAAATCTGAAAATTAGCTTGAGATCTAATGTGTGAAACAGATTACTTACAGTGTAGGGTTGTCATGTAAAGATGGTGTTCAATTAGATCCCTGATGTACAGTTAAGTCCATTCATATTTGGGCAGAGACAACATTTTTATAAATTTGGTTCTGTACATTATAATGAATTTTGAACAAAACAATTCAGATGCAATTGAAGTTCAGACTTTTAGCTTTAATTCAGTGTGCTGAACAAAATGATTGCATAAAAAATGTGAAGAACTATAGCACAATCCCTTCATTTCAGGGGCTCAAAAGTAATTGGACAAATGAAATAATTGTGAATAAAAGGGAATTTCTAATACTTATGGATATCACCAGACACTGTGTTTCCTAATTTTGAATGTTTCACTAGGCCTTTACTGCAGTGGTTTTCAGTTGCTGTTTATGGGCCTTTTTGTCTGAAGTTAATCTTTAGCAAGTGAAATGCATTCTCAATTGGGTTCAGGTGACTGATTTGGTCATTTAAGAATATTCCACTTTTTTTTCTTTAATAAACTCCTGGGTTGCTTTGGCTTTGTGTTTTGGGTCACTGTCCATCTGTATTATGAAACGCTGACCAATCAGTTTGGCTTCATTTGGCTGGATATGAGCACACAGTATGTCTCTGAATACCTTAGAATGAATCCAGCTGGTTCTGTCCTGTGTCACATCATCAATAAACACTAGTGCCACTGGCAGCCATGCAAGCCCAAGCCATTACACTGCCTCCACCATGTTTTACAGATAATGTGGTATGCTTTCGATCATGAGCTGTACCATACTTTTTCTTTCCTTCATTCTGGTAGAGGTTGATCTTAGTTTCATCTGTTCAAAGAATGTTCTTCCAGAACTGTGCTGGCTTTTTTTAGATGTTTTTTTACCAAAGTGCAATCTAGCCTTTTTTTTCTTGAGGCTTATGAGTGACTTGTACCATGCAGTGAACCCCCTGTATTTACTTTCATGAAGTCTTCTCTTTATGGTAGATTTGAATATAGGTATGCCTGCAATCTAGAGAGTGTTGTTCACTTGGTTGGCTGTTGTGAAGGGGTTTCTCTTCACCATGGAAATTATTTTGTGATCCTCTACCATGATGATATGTCCATGATCATTATGTAACTATAACTTGAATATGTTTCAGTGCACAGGTAAAAAAATATACTGTATATATAAACCTAACTGTATATATAGTTAGTGATAGGTGAGTGTTGAGGTCTTTATATATGCTATATATATATATATATATATATATATATATATATATATATATATATATATATATATATATATATATATATATATATATATATATAGCTATGATATGTTTGGGTTTGTAACCTTGTAAGTGGATGAAGCTGGATGATACAGCTGTATGATAAGATATATTTTTTTCTTACAGATATTGATGAATGCACTATAATGAATGGCGGGTGTGACACACACTGTACCAACTCTGATGGAAGCTATGAATGTAGCTGTAGTGAGGGTTATGCTCTCATGCCAGACCAGAGATCCTGTGCAGGTAATTTATACATAAAATAATATTGCATTATTGTCTATTTAACTACAGGATAACACTTTATCCAAGGTTTGCCAAGGCCACAGATATCACACTGGTTACAGACATGCCTGTTAACAGTTATAGTATTTTTTCATGTATTTCCTTTTTATATTAAAACCTTTAGAAATCACAGAATTTCTTCAACATTAAGTGGTCAAAAAAACCTTTCGACTTTTAGAAACTTCCCCTATAGAGTCAGGGTCCATAAACATATTTTTGTGCAACTTTACAAAAACTGAAATGATGTGCAAATTATGTTATGTATTATTTTTGGTGGGTTTTTTTGTGTGTGAGCTAATTTTATTTTTTGAATGGTAACATTGGCTGGAAAAGCCTTTTATTTGCAGTAACTTTTACCTGTTTTATTGTACCTTCCAGATATTGATGAGTGTGAAGACAATCCAGACATTTGTGATGGAGGGCAGTGTACCAACATCCCAGGAGAATACCGCTGTCTCTGCTTTGATGGGTTTATGGCTTCCCTGGATATGAAGACTTGCATAGGTAAGTACTGTTAGTAGGTGATCCTACCCTGACTATTTGTTTTGCATAATGTATATTTGCACAATTAATATTCTGGAGTCATAATCTCCTCTTATTTATATATGATTCCTGCTTCCAGATGTAAATGAGTGTGACTTGAATCCTAACATCTGTCTACATGGAGAATGTGAAAATACCAAAGGCTCCTTCATCTGCCACTGCCAACTGGGATATTTTGTTAAGAAAGGAACTACAGGCTGCACAGGTATGCACAGCACTTATATCTCTGTGTCTTTTAAATCTCAGAAGAAGAAATAATAAATGCAATGCAATGCATAATAAGGTACATAAAGTGCAATGTTAAACCACTCTCTCATTCTTCATCTTTCTGCCTATAAATTCAACTTTTTATATTGCCAGTGTTCAGTCCTATCCTTTGTGCTGTGTTGCCTTTATGTATATGGTAAATGAATATTTTCCCATTGACAGTAGTTTAGTCATAACCTAGAAGGTTTATGTTTCACTGTAAAAAACAGTATAATATATATATTCCAATGCTGGACTGTCTTTGCCACAGATATTGATGAATGTGAAATCGGAGCTCATAACTGTGATATTCATGCCTCTTGCCTCAATGTTCCTGGGAGCTTCAGATGCCAATGTCAGACTGGATGGGTTGGTGATGGATTGAAGTGTGTTGGTAAGTGAAGTGCATATTTATGCTTTTAAATGTTGTTTTGCAAATCCTAATTGTATTTTCAGAATTTAATAAGGTCATAGTTTTTAAGTTTATTCTACCTATTAACCCTATGATATTCCCCTCTTCTTAGATACCTTATAACATTACATCAAGTGCTATGTGATTAATATAATGGATATCTGAATTTTTCCTATGATTTGCTTGACCAGAACTATTTTTATTTACCTTGTAAATACATTACCCTTTACATCTTATCATTTGAAACTGTTTCAAATGTTTCTTCTTTTTTCTCAAGACCTTGATGAGTGCTCTACAGAAGACCACAAATGTAATATGAATGCCAACTGTGTGAATACTCCTGGGTCATACAGGTGTGCTTGCAGTGAGGGATTTAATGGTGATGGCTTCACCTGCTCAGGTATGTTATCTCAGAGCAACAGTAAAAGCCTTATCAGTCTGACTGTTCAACTGATAATCATAATTTGGCCTGGACTCATGACGATTTGTCTATAACAAACATGATGTGTTGGCAGACAGCCATTCTGCTTGGAGACCAAAACACCTGTACGTACATATAAAGAGTAATTAATGGTCGTTGAATCTTTGTTGGTCAGTTTGGTAATTTGCATGCCAGTACTAGGCTTTAATGACTGATTCAGTTGGTCAAGCAACTGCCTTAACAACTGTATTGGCATGTATCTGCTGGTTTAAATGCCTAACTTTAATGAATATTTAAATTATCATTTCTAATTTAGTAAAAATCATGATTGAGGTGGTGCTACCAGTTCCTAAGAATTTTTTCTAAGGCATTTTAAATTCTATTACAGACAGTATATGATGAAAAATATAAGCTTCTTTCAGGTATAAAAACACACCCCAACAAACAGGGGTTTCCAACATAACAATGTATTTTTTCCAGAAACGATTTGCACAGCAAACTGCTCATTAACATTGTTCAGTGTCCAGTAAAAGTAGTGTCCAAATCAATGTGATGATAATCTCCCGAGGGCTCAGCCAACCTTTGGCAATCTTTATGGATTATATTATTTCTAGGCAAAACATTCTCAAAGCAGGCAAAACTTTAACAGAATTAGAGAATTGTATTTTTGTATCAGTGATTATCTACTTTACTATTCATGTTGCATCGTCCTAAAGGCATAAACAAACCTTTCTTTTAATAAAGTTTCTTTAACTAGTAAACACACACAAAAAATGTAAACTCCAGAAGTTTACATTTTCACATTTACATTGAGATGATCCCTTAACTGATGAATATATGACATATGTTTATTGCTTTGTGTTTTTGCTAATTTATTTGCTAATTAAAGAAGACAAGTTGAGTGCCATTGTTCACAATTCATTGGGGTCATGAGCATGAAAAATTATCTACAGAAAAATAACATATTTTTCAATAGAGTAATTTTTTATAGTATTATTTTATAAATACTAACATAAGTATTCAGTCTATCTGTTCATTATTTACTTTCTATCACAATAATCAAAAAATCTATAAATAACGCTTTATAATGTATATATTCAACATAATATATTAATTTAAACTGATATCATTTTTAAAGATGTTGATGAGTGCGCCGACAATGTTAACCTGTGCGAAAATGGCCACTGCCTGAATGCTCCAGGAGGGTACCGCTGCGAGTGTGAAATGGGCTTTACACCGACAGAGGACAGCAAAGCTTGTCAAGGTAATATCTAATATCTACAATTCTTATGCTTATGGGGATGAAAGGGTCATAAGCAGAGCTGGGCCACGGAGGAGGTAGGTAGGGACAGGGAAAAGAAGGGGGGTGAGCACCAAGATAGCTCTCCCCTCCTGCAGTGCCCTAGGCAGCTGCCTACCCTGCCTACCCCTCGGACTAGCCCTGGTCATAAGGTGTAAACAAATATTTAGGGGTTGATAAGAATGCATGGAGATAGTGTTTGTTTTCTTTATTGAAGCCTTTTCTGCCCTCTTTTTCCAGACATTGATGAGTGCACTTTCCAGAATATCTGTGTATTTGGTACTTGCCAGAATTTGCCTGGGATGTTCCGCTGCATTTGTGATGATGGATACGAGCTTGACAGGAGCGGTGGAAACTGCACTGGTAAGAAGTTGTGTGATATTGCATATGTGCCTCTGAGTGACACACAATCACATGACTAATTTTACTTTAAGTACATCTTGTACATTTTTTGCACAGTTAAAATGCAGTTTTTTGCAGGATATTTCTCGCATTACATAACAGGTTAAAATTATATATTTTTCTACAAATATTTCACACCTGAAAATAACAAAAGCCTTTTTTTTTTACACCAAAAAATGAGATTAATAGTTCTGCTTTAAATTTCATTTAATGAAACCCACCAGTGGTTTAGATACAAACAATATGTTTGTCTAACCAAAACTTGGAAGATACCTTGCTCAGATCAAATCTATAGAAATCCACTCATCCTCCACACACACGATTTAGCGTGATATCATTATTTTCTCTTCAGAGATTTGCACAAGCCTACTGATCTGATCATCTTCTGCACTAAGTACTGTGGCAGGTCAGGGTGGCAAGATAATCTTTTCTTGCTTCTGCTGAGAAAATCAGAATTCCAAATTCAGACTATCACTTCTGAAGAAAACAGGTTTTGACACATTATATATTTGAAGCAGTAAAAATATACTAAATGAAAACCAATGGTACAACAATCCCCTATAGTTTAGTAGGCTGTGGTTACAACCTTTTAGTTTATATTTTTGTCCAGTGGAAGCTGTGCTGAGTGAGAATGTAAAATGATTTTCTGTGATTTAATACATTTTGCTGTGTGCCCTTGAGTTACAAGTAATCTTTCTTAGCGCTGTGTGGGGGTGGTTGTTTGTCTTTAGTTATTACTTTAAATCATATTAAATATTCTGTAACCCAATAAATAGTCATATTTTTTCCATTATTTCCATATTAGATGTTAATGAATGTGCTGACCCGGTGAATTGTATCAATGGGCTGTGCGTTAATACTCCAGGCAGCTATCTGTGCAACTGTCCACAAGATTTTGAGCTGAACCCTACTGGAGTTGGCTGCGTTGGTGAGTAATTCTGATTCAGATCAACAAACCTTAGTTAAAAGTAGATTTTACTGCAATGATAAGCACAAGTTCTCACCTTGCCTTTTCAGATACCCGAGTTGGAAATTGCTTTTTGGAAACTCAGCCTCGAGGAGACGGTGGCATTTCTTGTAGTGCAGAGATTGGAGTGGGTGTCACAAGAGCTTCCTGCTGCTGTTCTCTGGGGCGTGCTTGGGGCAACCCTTGTGAATTCTGTCCACTTGCAAACTCCAGTAAGTGACAGATATGGTACAAGCAAAGCTTATGAAAAGTAACTATTAACATAAATATCATTAGTACATAACAGATGTTCATGCTGTACTGTGTCTTTGAATACTCAATACATATTAACAGAGTAGGTAAAGTTTTTATGAAAAGAGTTCTTCCTGTGCACATCACAGTCAGTCTCAGGCAATCTGATCTGTTACTGGTGTTTACTGAGTTTACTGAAATGTTCATGCAGCTCCATCTAGGAGATCATTGGCAAAGCATTGTACGAAGCACCCTGGTGTAGGGTGAGCCCGAGCAGGAACTGCAGTGAAGGAGGGGCTCAGAGCTGCAGAGACACGCACAGCTGAACTAATAGCTAGTGCACATACCTGACCTTACCAGCTGCTGCGAGCAGGGTGGGGGAGATGCAGATAAAAATGTGTCACAGGCCACTGACAAAGCAGTAGTCTTTTCTAACTAAGGCAATACTGATTACATAAGCATATTCCATAAAACATTTAAATTCCATATATGTAACAAAGAAAAGTAACAAAATCAAACAAATCTATTCATTCAAAAGAAGAAAAACAAAGACAAAGGGGCTTATGGGCTAAAGTCTGAATTGTTGTGTAATAGTGTGAATTCTCCAGCTAAAGACAGTCGCAGTCATGTCTTTATAAAGAGAATATTGTCGCAGTCCTGATGTTACTATGGAAATATTGTCACAGATGCAACTTTAAAAATGATCACGGTTGCAACTTTACAATGGGAAAATTATCGCAGTTGTGGGTTTGCTATGGGAATTCGCTGTTTGAGAATTCAGTAGTCAAATTCTCACTTTAGTCAATAACCCCTAGAGACTCTCTGAGCAGATAACTTTCTCATACTAAAGAGCATGTAAGAATGTGAAGGCCAGGCAGGTGGGTTTATATGTCTTGTACAAAACTGCTAAGAACCATCAAAACATCATCTTCAGCAGATTAACCCATCATGCCTCAAGCTGTAAATAAGCATCTAAACACCAGGTGTAGTTTTAGCATTAGACTCTTATGTAGCAATAAAGGAACAAAAGCTTTTTTTTTTTTCAGCTTGACTAAGCTAAAAACATTCGCTGTTTACAAGCTGAATAGGTGAACTTGTTTTTGAAAACAACAAAACATAAATGTGGCTTCTTATTTACTTTTTTACAGTAAGTCACATGCAAACTTATAGGGGGGATTCACGATAGTGCAAAGTGAGGTGCGTAGTCTCCTCACTTCGCACTGACTGATATGCGCTCGCTGATGTCCTGCACGCAGACATCAGCGAGCGCATATCAGTCAGTGCGAAGTGAGGAGAGGACTCCGCACCTCACTTTGCACTATCCTGAATTCCCCCCATAGAATAGATGATATTAGGCTCTGCTTAAATTCATCCAAAAAATGAGGTTGATTTTACATTCTGAGCTACTCACCTGAACAATATCAGAATGAGATGTTTATATGAGATGTTGATATAATCCCGGCCTGAAACAATCTTTCTTTTATTACTTTGTTACAGCTGAATATAAGACTCTCTGTCCAGGAGGAGAAGGATTCAGGCCAAATCCTATCACTGTTATATTGGAAGGTATGAAAAATACAAATTATAGTCAAACATTGCCCTATTTTTCCCCAGTGGGATCTATTTTATTTTTTAAAGAAACTGTGTCTCTGGGTGCCCATAATCTACATTTTTATTAGGGTTTTTCCAGAGAATTAACTTTTATTTAACCATATCTTTCCTCTCCATCTTGTAAATATCATTTACTTGACTTGTCAAGTGGTGATACTGAAATATTCTTTATTGTTGATCATATTCTATCAATATTCTTCTGTTGATAAAAGGTCTGGTTGCTTCTTACAGATATTGATGAGTGTCAAGAACTTCCAGGATTGTGTCAGGGTGGAAACTGCGTGAACACGTTTGGAAGCTTCCAGTGCGAATGTCCAGCTGGTTACTACTTGAATGAGGAAACAAGAATCTGTGAAGGTATTTCAGCTTCCAATAAAAAGAATTATATTTTCTAAATTGTATCTTGGCCACTGTATTTACTTTGACTAGGCTGTGCCTTACATAGGAGGGATAGTGATGCCTGATTCAGAGCAGGGTTAAGTGTAAGGCAGACCCCTCCCATCGTGGTAGGGACCAATCCAAATGAGGGGATGACCTAAAGTCCAAATTAGAGAACATCCTCTTGCTCTAATTACCTATACATACAAATGTGGGTAGAAAAATAATTACAATAGTGAATGAAACAGTGTATATACATTAAAGTAAATACATGGGTGACAGCTGGAAGGATTAACTGCCTCATCACATGAAAGTCTTTGGAAATGTGTTCATATAATGAGAAAAATAAATGAACAGAACAGTCCAAACACAAATCCTCTGGAAATGCTGTTAAAGCCTACAGTGAGCCCTGTAACAAGAATTTTCAAAAACCATTCTAGTTCCTGGGAGAAAAATAATAATGTAATTGCCCAGATTATACTTAATATAAAAGTTATGTAATTAACTTACCACTCGAAGTGGGAAAATAGGAACATAATTAACTTACCACTCGAAGTGGAACTATAGGAACATAATTAACTTACCACTCAAAGTGGGACTATAGGAACATAATTAACTTACCACTGGAAGTGGGAAAATAGGAACATAATTATCTTACCACTCGAAGTGGGACTATAGGAACATAATTAACTTACCACTCGAAGTGGGACTATAGGAACATAA
>WMED01024988.1:0-11113 GCA_019650415.1 Pipa parva | reverse complement strand
ATATATACAGTATATATATATACAGTATATATATATATATATATATATATATATATAATGAATATTTTTGGTGCAAAGTTGTATGTTATTATGTAAGGAAATTAAATTGCATGCTCAAAAGTGTCTGAAATGAATTGTTTATATAAAGAGATTCTAAATACAGTATGTTGTCGCTATATTTAAAGATCACTATATAGATATATCAATATGTATGACATCAAAAATAAATGAATTCATATGTTTGCACTGACCCTGTAATTCTTATCAATAATAAGAACTAAAAATGAAAATCTCTGATTGGTTTCTCTAAGCTGCAGGAAAAGTACTAATCCTATACACTGCTACTTAACCATGTTATATCAGAATAGTGAGTGGTTACACTATTAATGTGAACAATAATCCCAGTGATTTGGGAATCATATATTATATTCATACATGTCTATATTAAACCCCCTCTTCAATTAAATTATTCCACAGAAGATGTATATTTAATCTAAGATCTTGTTGCCTAAGCCAGTGGTCAGTTGAATCATCTGAAAATTGCACTATGCACACTTTTAAACTGACCTGTTGCTGGTCACTTTGTTTTTAAGTAGACACTTTCAGATGAATTACAATTGTTAATTTTATATGCCTAGGCAATATTTTTCCTTTAACAGGTTTTCTGACAATTTTTTTCTTTAATTAATGTGAAGAACTAGTCAAAGGGCAGTGTCCTGTGAAGTGTAAGTAAACAAGATAAAATTTCACAAGTTCAGTTCAGTTAACAGGTTAAATCACTTGGACAAAAGTCAGCAAAGTTCCCTCCCTTTTGGAGTATCCATTTCCCAGGACTCAATCGCTAACTGCAGATAGTTTCACAACAGGTTCCTTCTAGACTCAGGGCTTATTGACTAAAGTCCGAATAGTCACGTAGAACAATAAATTTGCATAATTCACCATTTCCTCATAATTGCTTATTAACTAAACTCTGCGATATGGTGAATACATGACCATTTTGGGCATCTATGGTAGTCGCAAATTTATTTATTTTTATAACAAGGAGAAACCAAGCAACTGAAACTGTTGACGTTTCAAAAATATATAGTTTGTTTAGGGTAAAGTTAAAGGTTTATTTCAATTGTAAAGCTACATGGTCGACACTTGAGTTGTAGGATTTGCTAATGTTATAGAGCAGGGGTCAGCAACCTATGGCTTTCGTGCCAGATGTGGCTCTTTTGATGACCGCATCTGTCTCTTTGACTGTAACGAGTGGTGCTCAAATGCAAGCACCGCTCATTACAGTCTGCCAGCTAATTGCCAGTAAGTGCTGTAGAGACAAAGCTCTCTCAGTGCTTCCGGGTTGCTAGCCAATCCAGAGCCATTGATGTTACCATGCTTCTGGGTTGCTAGCCAATCTGGAGCAGCTGAAATCACCTATGTGACATCACATATGATGTCAGCGGCTCTGGATTCAAAAGGGCTGAGCAGAGCCACACTATATGGCTCTCTCAGTCAAAAAGTTTGCAGACCCCTGTTACAGAGGAAAAATAAACTGTTTTTAGCAGTGGTGTCAATGTGCTTAGAGAAGGATAGATAAAAGTCAAAAATCACTCTTGAGCACCTGTGATATAGAAAGATTTAATTTGACATTAAACCGGATCATTAAAATAATTATATCTAGGAAATGGTTAAAGATTTAAATCCTGATTTCAAGTATTACAGAAGGAGTATATAAGTAAATTTGGATATCATCTGCAAACAAGTGATACTGAAGACCAAAAGAAGTGGATGATGTCATCCAAAAGAAAGAGTTTGAACAGGAGGGAACCAAAGACAGAGCCCTGAGGCACCCCCATTTTAAGTGGAACAGGAGAAGAAATATCATTACCGTGGGAGACAGAAAATGTCTGATTAGAAAGATAATATAAAATCAAAGATGTAGGTTGATTATGGTAAACAACAACAAAAGCAGGGGATAGGTTCAAAAAGATAAGACTAGAAAAGTTATCATAGGCTTTGGCATCCTGGAGATCAGTTGCAAGTTTCCACAGAGAAATCTCAGTCGAATGCCCTGCCAAAATCCAGGTTAAAAATGATCCAGGAGATCATCAAAATGAAGATCGTTAATAAGGCAAGTGTAGACCAGATACCCCAATGGTTTAGCAAAGAGAGACAAGGTGGTAGAAATGAATACATGCTCCAGGGATGTACATGCATACATTCTCCAGGGAAGAATTGTACTAGTGCATAAGGGCTGGTATAATGGCATTAGTGCTAAATTATAAAAAACCCAACATATTGGGTCATTTGAGCACATTGAGACAGGAGAGGATAGCAGAGATTGAGAATCCTCATATTGATTAGCAGGAGAAAGAATATTCAGATCTGGTAAAATGATCTGTGTTGTCAGGAAGGACAGCAAACCTTTTGTGGATATTATCCACTTTTCTTTTTTTTTTTTAGCAAGGTCTTGGGATGAGTGTACAGGGGTTACTGAATCTGATAATGGGTATTATATACGGAACATAAATGTCAGGAATTTGATTTGTTTCAGTTAATGAGAATATTATAGTAGCTGCAGTAGATTTGTGTGGCTTGGAAAAAGAGTTAAGTCATGAAAGTAAAAATATGTAGCACTGAAAGTCAGCCTAGGACTGCTTACATGGGCCATTGAAAGCAAATTAGTTGAAATTATCAGAACTAACCAGAACTTCAGAAAAGAAGATGAGTGCAGAGGGGCTTGTACAGTGAAAAGAGGAAAAATCATTTAGGTTGATTGAATATCGTAAATAAAGACTTGAGTGCAGCAAAGGTGAAAGAAGAAAGTGTCAGATTGCAATGTTTAATAGGCAGTGATCTGAAGGAGATAAAAGATTGAATGCAGAGTATCCAGCAACATTACCCTATGTCAAATTGCATAGTTCCCAGCTGTCTTCCAATATTTCAAATGATCTCGCTCTCTATGCCACTTGCTTCAATTAACTAAGTTTTAGATGATGCTACCTTTCAGCTGATACCATGTAATTCATTTTTTTTTTTTTTTAACTTTTAAGCACTAATTTTTTTTTTTTGCTAACTTATTACTGGATGTACAGATGGTGCTGTGGGTATCCCACATGAATTCTCAGGATACTATAGGTTTTTATCTCTAGGAAATATTTACAAACCTAAATTTGTTACAGAAATCTAATTAAGATGTCTCAAAACAAATAAAACTCTTGGCATACTTACCAGGAAATAGCAGAGATTATCATAATACATCTTAGTCAAATTAACACCTTTGGGTATCGCTTTACAAATGTTTTCAATAAATGACTATCTGGCACATTTCCTGAAATTGTATTTGGGATAATTACATCTCTAACTGTTGTCAAAGGTTAAGCAAATTTGTCTATGTAACAACAACGGCAAAGTTATACTACCACCAAAATAGAATGCAACTTTTAAAAAACATTTTTGCATTTATAATTGGTGTCATTGCATTTCACAGAATAAATAATTACATTGTATTGCTAGCTTTATTAAATTATAAATAAACAAAATGTAAAGGGAAACATATCTACCTTGGGCTTCAACACCACTGTAACTGTGTGTAACTGTGTCCAATGAGTCACCTAGTTCTCCATCTGTTTTGAATAGTAGATGGATGAGCTGATTAAAACCACACATCTCTATGTTAAAGTTGGAGTATGTACTTTATATAAACTAGTATTAGTTGTGGATAAAGAGTATTTATCAACCAAGTTTGCAGGTCTGGCCTCATTTGAATGCAAGCAAGGCTGATAATAGGCAGAGGCTTGGAAAGACATTATGGTCCTCAGGGTGAAAGTAGTTATTACAATATTTGTGCTCTTCTACATACTATATACATTTAAAACAGGCAACCAATCACTACAATAATAATTAATAAAGAAGAATCATTTTATCTACTGGAGTGCCGAGGAGTATTTTTGCTATACTTTGGAAGTGAAGTCCTTTCTCTTCAGAGTCCCAGAATACTTATGTAAGTTATATTCAGAGATTGAGCAGTCTTTCGGAATTGTTTGTTGTGATATCACTACTTATCAGGAAATAAAGCACATTTATCTTTGGTTCCCAAGTCTATGATATATGATATATTATATATTATACAGTATGTTTTAAATAATCAATTTACCTGATGTGCTTCTATTCTTAAAGAGAAAAATAATCCATGGAGTATAATTTTTTACATTAAAACAGAATTATGTTAACACTCTGTATACTATAGTATTGTAATAATTTTGTAAATCAAATAAGCAGAAGCAAGATACAATTACATTAGTTTTTAAGGGTAGAGGGAATCTTTCTTAACAATATTAGCACAAATTATCAGATTAATGAATAGTTACTCTAGTATTTGTAGTTCAGCCTTATAATGCATAAAATGACATAAATAGTAAGATAAAATTTTTAAAAAAAAATCAGACTTTAAATGTTATTTCATTCATAAACAAGAATGGTATTCTAACTTTAAAAGATTTCATTTTCAAATAAAACAGGTCTAAGTAAACATTAGTCATTTAGGAAGCGCAGTAGCAGTTTTACATTAATATTCTGCAACTGCACTTGCTCAATTCATCAAAATCAGACATGACCAGGAAGTAAAGAGGATTACATTTCTGCACAGAGCAAAATAAACTGATTGCTGGGGAAAATGAGAGCAGGAGGCAATGCTGAAACACAAAACCCCTATCAGTAAGTTTTTCTCTCTTTAAGAATTACCTCTAGGAGAAACAACCCATAGTTCTCTGTTAACGATACAAAAGTAAGTTCTAAAAAAAATGGGAAGATGTCATAACATAGGAATAAGGTTGATTCCCAATGAATCATCCTAGAGGCCCAAATCAATGTGACATATTTTGCTGACTTACTACATTTTTATAAAAGAATTTTAATTTATAGAAGACAGTTTCTTGCATTGAGTGTGAAGACTGCAAAATACTGTTAAGTGATTTAGCTATCTCCACATATTCACAATGGAGAGAACTGAAACCACTACCAAATACTCAGGCAGCATAGTGTTCAAATTATGATGGGAATTATAATATCAATAATCATACAAAATTTTTGAGAAAAATTTATTAAACTTGGAAAAGCTGTTTTGGCTTTTCTGAGTTTAATTGAGGGAACAGCGTGAAGTTTCTTGTGGTAAGTATCACGAGATTTGCTTTGATTGATACTTGCCGTGAGAAACTTTTTTTATTGAATATAACCATGGATAGGGTAGCCATATTGTATAGCTACCTTTCCATGGATTTATTAAAAAAAAAAAAAGTTTCTCACTGTGTAAGCTAAAACGGCTTTTCCGAGTTTAATAAATTTTGCCCAAAGAGAAATTTATTAAACTTGGAAAAGCTCTTTTTTGCTTTTCCGAGTTTATTAATTGGGCAAACACCTGGAATTTTCTCGAGGTAAGTTAAACGAGATTTGTTTAGATCGATACTTATCGAAAAAAACTTTTTCCATTGAATATTTCCATGGAAAGGTAGCCATACTACACTAATGTAGAGTATGGCTACCCTTTCCATGGATATGTTTACTGGAAAAAGTTTATCTCGGTAAGTATAGATTGAAACAAATCTTGCGAAACTTACTGCGAGGAACTTCCTGGTGTTTGCCCGATTAAACTTTTGGCTTTTCCGAGTTTAATAAATTTCGCTCCAGCTGATCCAATGCTTTGTGCACATTTTATAAAGCAAAAATAATTATAGTAACTACCCCATTTTACTTATAGATATATTAGAACTCCTATGCTTAAGATTCTAGCAAATTCAACTATTAATATGCACTGATTAACAATAGACACTTTTTTCACAGAAATCATAACCTCTACAGTATTATTTGTTAGCACTATTGAAAGATTTTCAACTTCATTAACATAATTTTCAATTTTCTCTTAGCTGAAAACAAAACCAAGTAATTTTATTCAATATATGAATGCTGAGCTCCTTCTATTGTTATAAATATTATGCTATGAACATTCTCAACTACAAATTGCATGATTAGTTCATGAACAGTCATTGTTGTTTATGAAAATATTCTACTTTTTTTATATAAAAAGTCTTTTAATAAGTTATATAGTTAATAATAGTTTGCCTTGGTATAATTATTTTGGAATATATAAACTTATATTGCCTGCATAATATATTATGCTTCATGTGCTTAACCATGTTAAGATGCTTACACTATATGTTTTTATTTTCTATGAAAGTAATGATTTACTTAATCTAACCTAAGTCCTGACAATGTTTAGGCCCTCAATGTTGCCTATATGTCACAAGGAACAGAGATTGGGCAGTACTAGAGGTGCTGTAGTGCACCAGTATCCCATTATGTTTCTAACAATGATAAGGAGCACTGAAACAGAAAACAAGCACAGAGAACTGTGGATACTCTTTCCACAGTTGGGTTGGTGCAGGATAACACTGAGGATCAGAGTCTATGAAGCCTTTGGTCTTCACCCCCCTTAAACCCCACAAGAAGTATGGCCTTTGCCACAAGGATGTCAACAGGATGTGACCCTCAGGTTAACCTGCTACCCCCAGTGGCAGCTGGCTGAGTCACTGAAGGATTCACTGGGGGAGTATCATGAACTGGTGAACTATAACAGTAACACATGATCTATATGGCTGTAGCACACAGGATCTCCTGGATCAGTGTAGTGAACCTATAACACTTGAGCAACATAGCAGAAGTGTATCCTCTAGCACCCAGGAAATATAGAAACACTGAAGAATAACTGAGACTTGAAACTGAAATGGTGACCACAAGATGCTGATCTGACACTCACAAAAATGAAGACATGCACAACTCTGAGACTTAGACTACCAGAAGCTAGATACTAACCCATTTACACACATTTTCCAGTCCAAGCATTCTCATTTTATACACTGACTTTTGTGGCACTGTATCAAATGCTTTGGAAAAACAATGAACTAACAACTTGGCCCAGTTGAGTTACAGTTCTTTTAAGACAAACTAAACTGCTAGGATGAAATAAGGTAGAAAAGGAAAGTAATTAATTTGCAAATTTTACCATGATATGGTGAGTTTTATAATGATTAAAAACAATGTCTTGGTACATTGAAAATTGATAAATCTATTCAGGAGCAAGCAGGTAAGGAACCAAGTAGGCCCACACAATCCAAAGCAAAATAAAACAATCTGCTCACCCATTTCATTGTGTATTGCACAAACAACTCTACTCGCACCCTCCAAACTGTGCTTTGTGAGTGTCAGTTTGTCTCAGTGACTTAAATAAGCACTTTTATGGCACATCGTACACCAAGTATAACTATCTGAGCCCTTTTTCATTTCGTTTTATGTCTGCAGCTATTGATAAGTCTCAGTACCCATGAAATCTACACATCCAATCACAAACATTATAATAAAGATTTTATTTTATAGAACACAGTCTCTAATATTGGTTCTAAACGTACTTAAAAAAATCAAAGCTATACCAATATTTCAATATGTTTAGTATCAATAGTGATGAAAAACTATTCCTATGATAAAGTGCAGGAAGGAAGGAAGAAATAAACTTTCCCTAAACCTTTCAGGTTCTTTATGAACATTTCTCATGCAAATAATTTTCATTTAATTTTTGTTAATATGATGGGTTTCTTTTGTTTTTTTTTTTAAAGCTTTGTTTATTGGTTAAGAAAAAGTACTCCACCTAGCTCTATTGTTTCATAGAGAACTTTTGAAAATACATATTAATGAAGCGCACCAGAATCCCAATTTGGAAGCAACCAAAAGAGAACGAAAAAGACGACTCAAACAAGTAAAAACAAAATGAGCACTTCACACCGAGGAACCCTCTTAACTTAGTATCTAAAACAGACATCAACACCTTTAAAGATGTCATTTAACTATATTACAAAAATGGTTTCAGCCGTATTAGTCCAGTTAAATAGTAAGAAAGATGAGTACTATAGTATTATATGATTAGAGGGATACGTACTGTAGTATTATATGATAATTTGTTTGGACTAACAGCTCATTGTATAAGACAAGCTTTTGAGAGATATTCCCTGTTCATCAAATCAGAGCAGTACTGCAAGGGAGTGGCTCTGTTATTCAGCCACAGAATCTCATCAGAACTCTCTCACACAATTGAAGATCCGTTGGATAAATTTATTAGTGTAGCATGTTTAGTTAATGAAGTATGGTTTACCTTGCTGAACATACAAGCCCCAAACTCAAATCAAATTAATTTTATTACAGAGGTCTTTAAAAGCCTGACATCAGTCAGAAAGGGAAAGGAGATAGTGGCTGATGACTTCAGTCTGTCACCAGATAATGACCTAGACACTTCAGCCATAAATGCTGGGCTGCTAGTTAATAACCCATACAGAGAAAAGAAGACCAAGCTTTCAAATAAAATCTCAGAATCTAATGGCCCAACATGATCTACATGATATATGGAGAGCCCTACATGGCAAAGAGAAAGATTATACTTTCTATTCAATTCCACAATGAATATATTGTAGAATTGACATGTTCTTTGGGGACGCCAGCAGCACACAGAGCATAAATGAAGGTGAGATAAGCACTATGATTTGATCAGATAATGCATCAGCCACTGTCAGCACAGGAGAAAAGAAACTCTAATAGAAAACCAATATGGAAGTTAAATGATTTTTTATTAAAAAAAAAAAAAAAAAAAGTACTGTACAATAACTCTCAAAACTGAATGAATTTTTTTAACTTAATGATATACCAAATATAAGTATAAACACTATTGTGTGTACAAAAATCATACATGAGGGGTGTATTCATATAATCACCTGCTAAACATACTAACAAATAACAACAAAAAAGTACATCAATGGAAAGGGATCTTTAAATGCTCCACTCCCAAAGTAAGCAGAGCCCAACTAGAAAGAGAACAAAGGAAATAAAGAAATTACAAACTGAATTCATGAATTAGACACCCAAAATCTGAATATGTATCTACAAAAACTTACCGATATCACAATATCAATACTACCGATATCGCTAAAGCAAATTTCGGCCACGCCACTGATTTCAATGGCAGAACGGCCAAAATACCGCTATCAATATCGTGATAGTGGTAATTACTGACTTTAATAAATTTGGCCCTTAACATGATAAATTACTACAAAGGAAATGAGGCTAATAAAATGTAAGCCAAAGAAATGAAGCAAAGACAATTCCAATCACATATTCAAAACTCCTAATAATCCCAATATCATATCAGATTGTTTTGTGCAATACTACATTAAACTCTACAACCTAAAATATATTGCTCTCCCAACCTACACAAGATGCAAATGCAAGTGTCACAGATAAACTAAACTTACTCTCACCTACCGAACAACAACTCTCTAGGCTAGAGCAACACATTACACAAGAGGAGGTAAGAAAAGTCATTGTCCACTTCTGAAAAGGAAAGCCTCAGATGCAGATGGCTTTAACAATCAATGTTTCAAAATTTTTAGAACTCTATATAAAGGCAGCTGATGCTTCCTGTCAGGCCCGGGCCAAGGTTTTTTTGAGCCCTAGGTGGAGTAATGAAATTGACTCCCCCACCCCCCCAGTCTTTGATGACTGACACATCTGCATAATCCCACTTTCAGACTCTTAGCCTGCTGCACCGCTTAGTAGGCTAGTAGTGCTTCTATGCAGTGGCAGCCTGATGATCTGATTCTTATCCTCTGTGTGCTGCTCTGTCTGGAAGCTCAGGGGATTAGAATCAGATCATTGTCACCTCTTCATAGAAGTACTAGCAGAGTGCAGGCATCTTACTCCTCAGTGCTTCTAGCAGGATGTCAACCTCAAGCACTTCCCCTCGGCCCTGTATAATCCCCAAAGGCATGTGCAGGCCATTTTATTAAGGTGTGCCATCAAAGAAAAAATTCTAAAAGGTAAATTTTTCCCTGTCGCCTCCCTGCTGCTTTCCTTCCCCACCTTCACCCTTCCATGCTGCTTTTCATATCCCTGCTGCCCCCCTTTATGCTGCTCTCCTTCCCCCTTTCCCCTGGGCTACTTTCCCAACAACATCCCTCTCACTCTGTGCTGCCCCCACAATCCCCTAACCACACTTTGTTGCCCTCACAAAACCCCTCAAATACTGTTCTTCACCCTCCTTCCAGGTCCCTAGCTTCTGAAGGAGGGGGCACTATCTTAGTACTGGTCCCCCTCCTTTCCCCTGTCCCTACCTACTTCTTCCATGGCCCAGATTTCTCTGCTGTACAGCTAAGCACTACAGAGTTCCTCTCTCCAGTAATAATTCAACTTCCTGCTGCTCACAGGAAGTTACATCATTGCTGGGAGGAGGGACTCTGTAGCGCTAAGAGCTACAGCAGAGACAACCAGGCCTCAGAGGAAGTAGGTAAGGACAGGGGAAAGGAGGGGGTGAGCACCAAAATAGCTCTCCCCTCCTGCTGTGCCCTAGTCAGCCGCCTACCCTGCCTACCCCTAGGCCTGGCCCTGCTTCCTGTTTTCCAGAAGAAATGACCACAGCACATATTACCACAATTCCAAAAAGAAGGGAAAGACACAACAAAAGTCCAAAACTATAGGCCTATCACCTATCTAGAAAATAATGACATTGTTAACAGAACCAGACCAAGCTGAATTTACATTAATAAGACAGGCATCCAACAGCACTAAAAAGTTAATCAACCTAACTTATACACTCCAAACCCAGTAAAACAAACCCTTCTTTTATCACTAGATGCTGAGAATATGTTCAAAAGAGTACATTTGGGATTTCTAAAACATGTTCTAAACATATTTTGAAAAGGTAAAAACTTAATTAGAGCGACCATGTCCTTTTACTCCATTCCTACAGCATATGTAACAAAAGATGGATTCCTCTCTGACAACTTCCAAATCTCAAATGGAACACAACATAGATGCCCCCTTACCCCTTGATTTTTAAATTAAGAATAGAAATACAGACCAGGCAATAAGACAGTCACCAGATATTCAAGGGTTACAGATACACACTAAAAACCACAAAAATAGGACTATCTGCAGATGATGTCATGATTTTAATTACAATTCAAGAAACGTCTCTACCATACCTACAAACCCCAAAATCAGAAAAGTTGGCATGTTGTGTAAATCGTAAATAAAAACA
>WMED01024987.1:0-11114 GCA_019650415.1 Pipa parva | reverse complement strand
CTGATTTTATATCTGTATCATAATTTGAAAAACCAATAAAATTTTGATTATAAAAAAAGACTACAGGTTCTCTCTTGTAAAGACAATCTGAAGGCCCCTAACTGCATGGACTGTTCCGGTGAAGGTTGTATTGGAGACTGAAATTGAAATGCTAGAGGAGGAAATTTTCAAGTCCTTTGTCATTCAGTGATACATTCTTGTACACTAATGTCCACTCTTATCTCCAAAGAAATCAGAGCATCTAGAGCAGTGGTTCTTAACCTTGTTTAACCTACCAGTTTCATATGCACATTCACTGAACCCTTCTTTAGCGATAAATCAAATATGATTTTTTTTTTTCCAAATTCAAGACATAGGTATATGTTTTTTATTTTTTTACTATTATACAAAATAAACCGTGCATGAACATTACCTTGATCAAAGAACAAAACCAACACAATGCATGAACTCACAAAAAATTACATATATGCAAATCAGTGTGACTTGTCATTTGAAAGAGGAATTTGGGATAATTTACCTTCGGCTGCTGTTCCGAGTATCAGATTCACCATCTTTAACGCCGCTGGTTTTATGAGTGTTTCATGAGTTGCTCAACTTGGCATTGCAAATCATGCAGATAGGACGCTGACTCCCATCACGTTCCGTGATACATGTGAATCCATGTTGTACATATTCGTCCGACCACTTTCTTTTTTTGCTCGACATAGTTAGTATGGATTAAAATATTAAGAAAGAAACCACACAACGTATGACTATGACAGTCACACGGTGACTACTGAGCACACTAAATTCCCTGCAGCACTGATTGGCAAATTATTGTAACGTGATCAAATGCAGCAAGTGATGGCTAAACGGGGTGCGTCATCACAAATTTACATAATGAGTCAGGTGTATCTTTACCTCTGTGGCGGAGGCTCCATCGAACCCCTAAGACCAACTCACCAAACCTCGGTTAAGAACCAATGATCTAGAGTAGAGGAAAGCTCCCTAGCAGCCAATTCATCTTTGATATGAGTGACTAATCCCTCCCATAATGCTGCCACTAAAGCTTCATTATTCCAATTAACTTCAGCAGACAAGGTCCAGAAATCGATGGCATAATCTCCCACAGAGCGAGACGCCTGTTTAAGTCGAAGCAAAGCAGAGGCTGCAGAAGAGGTACAACCGCTCTAAATGCATTTAGGAAGTCAGAAAGATTGGAAATTAGAAGATCATTTTGTTCCCAAAGAGGTGTTGCCCATTCTATAGCTTTACCAGCCAAAAGATTTAATATATAGGCCACTTTGGAACTGTCGGTGGGAAACAGAAAAGACAACAATTCAAAATGGATGGTACATGGGTTTGGATCACCATCAAAACTATTAGGAGGAGGTAGACGATCCATGGGTGCATTACTGCTAGGGACATTGGCCGCATTAGTTGGGTCGGATACAACGACTGTGGAAGTAGAAGGTATGGTACCTTGAATTGAATCTAGATGAGAGGATAAATTCTGTAGCAATTTCATCATCTGCTCCTGCTTGGCTGCTTGCTGTATCAAATGAGAAACTAATGCTGGTAAATCAACTGAAGAAGCCTCTCCAGCGGGATCCATGACCTGAATGTACTGTCACAGATATAGTGGACCCTGTTATCACCATGGAGCTGATACGGGTTTATCTCAGGCACGGAGTCCAAGGAGCCTTCAGTCTTCACCTTTGACCCCCACAAGGGGGGTATAGCCTTTGATGCAGGGAGACTCCCAGGTCGCAGCCCCCAGATTCACCCCCCATTAGTGATAGCTGGATACAAAGGAATGAACAGGTACTTTCTCTGGCACAAGAAGTTGAAGGCTGCAGGAGGACACTAGGAGCAGGTATTGGACACAGGAGCTGGATAATGATCTGGGAACTTATACAGGACTAGGAACTGGACACAAACTTGGAGCCTAAAGTGGTATGACATTTAGGCAACAAGTGCATGAAAATGCCGGCTTTTTAATCCCACGCCATCTGCAGGGGAAGGAACAGGCATCATTGTCCATCAACAGCAAGTTGAAAGATTGGCTCTTTCAACCCAGTCTCTAGCTGTCTCTTGACTCAGCTCCCAATTACAAGTGCTGGAGGAATACAGAGATGGATAAGTCCAATGGGGCCCAATTTCTGACCTGTTGGGCTCCTGCCCAAACCCATGTGTGGCCACATGTGACTGAAGCACAATCTTTTACTGAGAGATGATGCCAGGATGAGGGAGCGCATCTGGAGACTTTGGCTTCTCCCTATGTGCTCCTTTAGACCAACTACTGAACATTTGGATTCCCTAAGGGGTTTGTTATTTTATTATTGTTTGAAAATAAAAACGAGCCAAAAAATGTTGACATTTTATGTGTTTTGGATTCAGTATTAGTATTTGTATTTATTCATTTATATACCACTGAATTCAAACCTGCCTCTGATCTGCAGTGTTCAGATTAATCCGAATGGTGCATCCCTACTGAAAATGTTTTAGGCAAAGCAAAAATCGAAATGCGGAAAGTTCTGAAAATTAAGATTTTGTGTGAAAATGTGTTGAAAGAGGTGAGGTAAAACAAAGGGTCTTAATCTCAATTAAATTATATTATTTTATATTTGATAAATCTATAAATCATTTGGAATACTATAAATGAATTCACACTGGGCAGACTATCTTTCCATAATGGATTGGCAATCTCGATCATTTTATTCGCTGCAGTACAGACGGGCTAATGTTTGCTTGGTCACACCAGGATGATCATGACTCAGTGTCTGTTGGAGGGTTTCCATGGTAGAACTAGTTAACAACGTGAGACTCCTGCTGCTTCACAGAATTAATTAGCATTTCACTTTAATTGTGTAAAAATAGCAGTATCATTATAATCACAGCAGCATGACAGTAAGCAGAACAGTTTGCAGTAATTATGAAAGTAAAGTGTAATTCCTACTTCTAATTGCGACTTCTAATTGGTTTTTGTATAGAAGGGCCAGAGGGATGCACAACAAACTTGGAAGCTTTAACACTGGTTGTGGAAATCTTAGTAAAAATCTAGAACCCTCTTCTGAATCATATGCTCCATGCAATAATAGGTTTCATATATCACACAAACATCCTATCCTCACCTCTACATCTGTATTCCAAAATGTGTCTAATTTATTAGAATTGTGCACTTAGCTTTGACTGCATTATCTTGAGTTAACTTCTCATTTCCAGTCTACACTGGAAAAATAAAGCTGTTAAATGCATTAATGTCCTTTTCCTACTATTAATATCAGGCAGTTGCTGTTTACCTGTATGTTTCTGAAGACAATCCTAGCTGCCTATAGCTTCAGGAGAGGCCTGAGAAGGTTGTGGAAAAGACTGCCCATGTTTGGTCCTCTCATTTGATGCTTGATGGGATTTCTATATGTAACCCACTCATTTCTAGTCACTTGTCTCCTCCCCCACCCCCGGGATATAGATCCCTGTCAGGAAGGGGCTGTTGTATGCTGTGGTTTAGTCAGTTGGTCAGTATAGGAAAGAAAGAGTGAAGTGACATCCTCTTTACAATGTCACCTTAACTTGATCGCTTTTTTGTTTTCTTTGTCATTTTGCCAAAAGGGAACCCTGAAATCAACCGCCTCCTTAGCCACTTTAATCTGACAGCCCTAATATGACAAATCTAGAGCAGATTGCCTTGCAGAATTTGCCACTTTGACATACTGTGATGCTTGGAAAAACAGACAAAAGTTGTGTGCACATGTAAAGGTCTGAATTTGCCAGCTAAAGACAGTCTTAATTGTCTGCTACTGTCGCAGTCGCATCTTTATAACGAGAATATTGTTGCAGTTGCGACTTTACTATGGAAATATTGTTGCAGCCGCAATTTTAAAATTGTCACAGATTTGCTATGGGAATCCACTGTTTGAGAATTCAACAGTCGAATTTGGACTTTAGAGAATAACCTCCAAAACTTAATTACTGTATATACCATGCCTGAAGAAGGGACCAAAGTAGTAGGACCAAAGCTTGCATTTAGAATCTATTAGGAATCTATTAATTTAGCCAATAAAAGGTATCGCCTATATTCGACTTATCTCTGCTTACTGTATGTGTAACAGTGCAGTAACTGACAGAAACTCTAGTTGGTGCTCCTTTGTCCTTTTGTTTCATGTATATTATGTGCTGCAGTGTTACCATGTTTCAGAAATATTCTGATAATGCATGTGAGGTTTAACCATAAGTTTTAGACGACAAAAGTTTTTGGTAACTCCATTCGTCTCTGGAGAACATCATTTCTTTTGCTAACATGTAGGGACACATTTTTAATAGGGTGAGTTCAACTGTCGAATTCACCTCGTGATAATTCCAGTTGCATTTGCAAGATAGACGTGAATTCGCTTCTCATTATTGACTAAGTGGAGAATAGATTTGTCGAACAAGCAGACAGCAATGATCGCTGACAGATGCGCAGTGTGGCGTAGTCAGTATGATAGAAGTAGGATAAGAAGTCATGTGGAATGAGGCGAATTCAACAAGTGAGGGCAGTGACATCAGTGTCACACTGTCCCACTAAATGTATTGTATTAATATTCTATCTAATTCTATGTCACCTTCTCCCTAGGTCATGTTGTCACTTAGTCGCAGACGCCATTGTCACTTTGGAATGAATAATCGCCTGATGCAACACTGAAACCCTGCCATCAATCTTATAATTCGCCACTTTGAAATGACAAAGTTAAACAGGTGAATTCGGAGCAGTTCACCTAGACGCATTCATAGCTTCAACACACTCCACTTAGTTAATATTAGAATTACCTGTGCACACAAACACAAAGTGATCCAAAGAGCTTCGAAAGTTTGCAATTATTGTAGATTAATTGGATGCGTATTCGCCGCTTCACAGAGTTTACTTAATAAGCAAACACAGTGGAGAATAGATGCAAAATTAGAGCTCTTTGTCCCTATTCGGACTTCCTCGTGGTCCATAATGTTTTAGAACATGTCTGACTATTAATCCAATGATTCCCTATAAAGCAGCGGTTCTCAACCTTTGTGAGACCGCGATCCCCGCTGACGTCACCGCGCGTGATGACGTTTCGGCCGTAACGTCATCACGTCATGTGGTGACGTTTTTGGCCGGCGTCACCCCGCAGGAACCCTTATAAGAAGGGTTCCTGCGGGCGCTTCCGGGTGCGGGCGCTTCCGGGTGCCGGCGCGGTTCTCGACCCCAGTGGGATGGCTTCGCGACCCCGGCGGGGTCGCGACCCACAGGTTGAGAACCACTGCTATAAAGTATTTACTCAGTGGAGGGGTATCATTTGGAGGAATGCACTGGGAGGTAGGAACATAGATTTTGGGAGAAAGTGAATAACCAACATGTTTCAAAATGACCTTGAATGAGAAAGTGAGGCGATGTTTGCTTCAGGTTATAAATGGCTTCTTATGTCAAACCTAGCCATTTAAAAGGTTATATACAGTAATCTATAGTAATCTATGTGATGTTTTGAGAGTGGATATTAAATTTAACATTTTGCACACACAAAGTCCCATCCAGGTTTTTAACATGTGTATGTTTCTTGAAATAGGGGATTTATTCTTCCCTAATCTTTAGATTTTGCTCAATACACCTTCCCTGTTGCATAGATCAGACATCAGAAAATCTGAATTCAAGACCAATAAAAGGATTAGACAAATTTACAAAGTAAATACTTCTACAGATACAAGTATGCCACAGCACTTTTCAACATTTAATGACAGTGTAGCATAACTTAAACAGTGTGTGTTCCAGAAGCTGTAAAATGTCCATTAATGCCAGCGTCAGACTGGCGCTTAGAAGCATGTCGTTTTTTTTTGTTTTTTTTAAAAAGTGCCTCGCAAAAATACACTATTGCATTTCACTGGCATATTTTCAGGATGCGTTTTATTTATAACTAATAGCACTCATATGTCTCTTTTCTTCCATGTGTGACTGCTATTGTTCAATTCCTATTGCTACTAATCCTGTTGCATTGTTCACTTTGCGCTCCATACGCTTGAAAAAATGTGACATGAAGAGAGGGGTAACAGAGTGAAGTGCCTTAAATGTTAAAAGGAGATCACTGTAAATGATTTGCTTATGTAAAGCCAAGGGGCAAAGAGAGATTGGGAGAAAGGCTGTCTCTTCTGGGGGAGAATGAGAGAATTCTGGCAGCAGAATTTAGAATAGACTGAAGCGGGAAGAGGTGGGAGGCTGGAAGGCCAGATAGAAGAGCATTACAGTAGTCCAAGCGGGATAGTATGAGAGCATGCTTGAGGATGTTAGTGGTGTGAGAGAGAAAGGGGTTACAGGGTTGATGATTGCACCATCAACTAGAATAGAAAAGGTAAGAGTAGGTCCAGGTTTGGGTGGAAAAATAATCAATTCTGTTTTAGTAAGATTTAATTTGAGCTGGTGCTTGGCTGTCTAAGAGGAGACTGCTAGGAGACAAATATGAGTCTATATTTCAGGTGTTAGCACAGGAGTGGATAAGTAAATTTGGGTATCATCTGCATATAAGTGATACTGAAGACCAAATGAATAGATGATATCACTCCAGGAAAGATTGTACAGTGAGAACAGGAGGGTCCAAGGACTGAGCCTTGGGGCACCCTCACACTAAGTGATACAGGAGAAGAGGTGTCATTAGCATGGGAGACAAAAAAGGATCGATCAGAAAGTGTGAGGAGCCATACTTACTGGCCTGCTCCTCTGTGGCGGTTGCACAGCTCCAATGTTTTTACGCCACAGTCATGTGATTCAGACGTGGCTATGTCATGAGCGTGCACTCGCCTGCCACTTAGCCTATATAAGGCAGTCTCACAGGAGCATTGGCGACCAATTACTGTTCTTGTACTTTGACTATTGTTTTGTTTGCTGCTCCTTTTACTTGATTTCTGATCAAGTGAGGCATGCAGAGTCCAGTGTAGCTTTTTTAAGGATGGATTAAATACAGGCATGTTTAAATGAAGAAGGAAAAGTTCCAGAGGACAGGGAAGAGTTGAACAGGTGTGTTACGGCCAGCACAAGGGCAGAATCACATCACTTAAGTAAAGCGAAGGCATGGGGTCAAGCAAGCATGAAGTGACACAGGAGGAAGAGAGAAGTTGAGCAACTTCAGACTGGGTAACAGGAGAAAAAGAAGTCAGAAACTCAGATGGGGATGTACGTAAAATTATGTCTGTGTTGTTTGCAGGAGCAGCAATCTGGTTGCCGACATTATCAATTTTATTTCCAAAGAAGTTGATAAAATATTGTGGGGAATGTAGGGGTTTGCACGCCTAAGGGAGAGGGACATAGAAGGGTGATGAAAATGGAAAATAGATGATAAGGATTTAATTTATTTTGGTTTATGAGAGTTCTGTAATAGGATTGTTTGGCTAGGGAGAGAGAGGAATTAAGGCATGGGAGCAAAAAAATGTTATTTTTATTTATAAAAACGATTACATTTTTCTCCCGGTATATGTTTAGTTAGGTCTAAAATATCGATATCATGGATATTGATATTTATTAAACCCCTTAACATCTTTTTCTATCTCTGAGAAGTGTTCACTTGGTTGATGGTAGCGAAAACCCATTATTCCCTATGGAATTTTTGGGTTTTGAAACGTTTTCTAATTCCCCATTGGAAAGATCGTCGGTAACATCATGTGCAGCGGTATTAACACATCAATATTTAGCAATATCATTCTTTCTCGATATTGATACATTTTATTCGTCACACAGTGAACAGAAAAGAATGGTGAAAAAAGTGCTGAACATAGTCAATATACAGAACAGACTTCACTACAAAGCAGGGAAGTTGATGAGTGCTGTACTAGGTTGATGGGGGAGGGGGGGGGGTAATGTTATTTTAATATTCAGTGAGTAAATTGTTGTAAAAGTGGATTATTGATGTTATAGAGGATATTAATGACAAGGAAAACTGTCCTAATTTTCTTTTTAATATGTTTTGATTGTTTTGTTTTAGTTTTCACATGCTGTCACAAAACATTGCCACTGAAAAACGTGCCACAAATGACATGTGTTTTTTTTTATATAAAAAATGTACAGGAAGATAAAATATATTAAGTCATGCAGCTAACACTTCAATCATCATGATTGGTTTCTCTACATTGCATCATGGGGTTGTTGTGCATTTCTCTAATGCATATGCTAAACGATTGTAACATTAAAGCAATAACTGTGTGTGATGCAATAGCACCAATAAGGGCTAAGGACTAACTGTTCTTTTTTTGTTCCATATGATACCCTGATCTCACCATATTTCTTAAGATAATTAACTAAAACAGCATTCCTTCTAAATATCACAAAAGATACCATAAATGACAAATGTATCCTATTTATTAAAAAAAAAATCCCCCTCTTTCAATGATCAGTAAAACATATGGATTGCTTAAAAAGATGGTACCAAATTTTATATTTATTAATGTTATTGGGAGTTGCCATACTATGAGTACAAAAACAATACAAATCATAGACTACAAAAATGTGCCCTCTAGTGGTCAGAACAAAACATAAACATAGTATAATGGTTGCTATGATATCATTCATGAGTAATAATTTGTAAAGTATCAACTCCTGCTTGGGGGTTTCCTTGCTTTGCAAAGCAAAAGCTGCCACCTATATTGTTTGTGCTTTTTTAAGAATCCTGTGCAATGTCCCTTTAATCTATCAAATACTATATCACATCCATTTAACTGTAAGCTGCCTTTAATAAAATCATGCAGATGGGTCTGACAACTTCCCCGAAAGCAGCTTTTCAATTCCAGATGCTCACAGGTGTCAAAGAGTTAATGGCATCTTTTGAAAGAGAAATGAAGGGGGAGGAGAAGGGAGGATCAGATTTTAGGGAGAACCAGATCCCCTCCTCCTATAGAACACAGGAACAAATGGGATATTCATCAGGATTCTGTGAGTGCCAGAGAGCCTCCCAGAGGAGAATGAATTGGGCTCTGACTATAGGGCTATCTTCTTTATAAAACCATAGCAGGCTCCCAGTTCCTATTTGCTGGAAGAGCAGTGTTACAGACATGAGAAGCGGACTGTTCTGGTTTCTAAGCTCAGTTCTGCTGACTTCTGGTACCTCAGGACAGCAACCCAATGAAAGGTAAGGGGCATTTCATTGATTAAACACTGCCAGCCCTCTGCATAGCGGGACACTCTTTCAATGCCAAATGAATCCAATGATCATTGCTGGTTACTGCTAATAAAAAGTTAGTCTGTTCTCATTTAATACAGCAGCAAGTGTACATCTTTCCATTTGCTTATAATAAATAGTAAATTGAATGCAGTATAATATATACTGTAGTTGACTCTTATCTAATCTGTAATAACTAATTCAGTGGTTAATGCATCTCATGTGCTATTTATGACTCTTGTAATATTGCAGTGTGTAATATCTACTGTAATATTACGCTTATAATAACTGATAATTACAATACACCCCATGTGCTATATCTGATTGATGTACTATCATTCTGTATTGTCTAATTCTGTACTTCTTATTACAGTAAGTAGAATGCATCCCATGTGTTATATCTGACTCCTGTAATATTACAGCTTGTATAGTCTAATTCCATGCTTATAATATTTGATCAGTAATTACAATACACTACATGTGCTGTTTGATTCCTGTACTATTACAGCTTGTATTGTCTAATTATGTGCTTCCAATAACTAATCGGCAAGTATAATGCACTCCATGTGTTATATCTGACTCCTGTTATATTACAGCTTGTATTGCCTAATTATGTGCTTCTAATAACTGATCAGTAAGAATACATCCCATGTGCTGTCTGACTCCTAGAATATTACAGATTGTATTGTCTTATTTAGCCCCTATAATAACTGATCAGTAAGTAGAAAGCAGCCATTGTGCTATATCTGAATCCTGTAATTTTATAGCTTGTATTGTCTTATTCAACCTCTAGAGTCTATAATAACTGATCAGTAAGTAGAATGCAGCCCATGTGCTATATCTGACTCCTGTAATATTACAGCTTGTATAGTCTAATTATGCACTAATAATACTGTAACTGATCAGTAAGTAGAATACAGCTCATGTGTTTGTATTGCACTGATATATTATGCAGCGTTTTATTATTCACTTCAGTCCCTACCCAGTGGAGCTTACAATCTAATTTCTATTTAGTCACACACCTATGTAGTATATTTTTTGGATTGTGGGAGAAAACACACACAGGTGCAGGGAGAACATACAAACTCCATGCCCATTGAATTGAACACAGGACCTAGAGCCACAAGGCAGCAATGCAAACCACTGAACAACCGCACTGCCCTGCTATATCTGAATCCTGTAATATTACAGTTTGTATAGTCTAATTCTGCACTTATAATAACTGATCAGTAAGTAGAATATAGCCCATGTGCTATATGTGACTCCTGTAGTATTACAGTTTGTATAGTCTAATTAATTACAGTTTGCATATTGTAATTCTGCACTTATAATAACTGATCAGTAAGAATGCAGCCCATGTGCTATGTCTAACTCCTGTACTATTTGTTCCTCTGAGTGGCTCCATGTGACCAGTGCCTCCTGTCTTATTTAAATTCCAAAATATGCTTTATTTGCCTTTAGCACGGTAAGAGAATTCCTCCCCTGTGACTGGATTAAACAGCTAATTTCTTAATCTTGCCTTCCCTGGGGTATTGCCCTTTCCCCTTAAAGTATTATTTTCCTCATACCCCACAATGCATCTACAGCCTCAGAGTTCCAGCCAGAAGTACAGTATATTTTTAGAGGCAATTTGCCAAGGTTTGGAATTGGGACATACAAGTGGAAACACATTTCTTTATCAGCTACTGACAGGGCTGTGGATCCAAATAGCCACAAAAGTTAAATCCATCATTAACAGGGATTGTTGTGAATAATGTGCAGTGGAACTGATGGGCAGTTGAATAATGTGAAGTGGAACTGATGGGCAGCTGAATAATGTGAAGTGGAACTGATGGGCAGCTGAATAATGTGAAGTGGAACTGATGGGCAAGTGATTAATGTGAAGTGGAACTGACGGGCAGCTGAATAATGTGAAGTGGAACTGACAGGCAGTTGAATAATGTGCAGTGGAACTGATGGGCAGCTGAATAATGTGAAGTGGAACTG
>WMED01024986.1:0-11114 GCA_019650415.1 Pipa parva | reverse complement strand
AAGTGGTGGAACTTGCACTATTGGTGACTGACTAAATACTTTTTTTCCCCGCTGTATGTGTCAACAGAAGCACTCAGGCTAACACTATTAAACAATAACTCTATTACAATTAATTGTCTGGAATGCCATGAAGCAGTTAACATAATAGATGGCTACAATTTTATAGTGGAACTTGCCTTTCAAAATCTTGTATTTTACAAATGATTATCTCTATTTATTGGCTTACAGACATTGATATTCTAAGACAATCTGCACTTGCCCTTGATTTTTTGGTGGGTTTTCATGTATTTGAATTTTTGTTCTTTTTCGAAACTAGAAAATTCTTAGATTTGTTTTTTTTTTATTTATAATTCTTTTTTCTTATATATTTACATATCTTTCTTTTAATGTCCTATTTGATATTCTAGTCTCCTTATACCTGGTGACAGCATTAAGTAGAAGAGAAACAGGATAGAGTTGGAATGGAACATTAAATAAAAACTATAACAAAAACTGCTATCTACATCATATCTAATATTACATTGAGGTTGTTTGAATTATCCATAATTAACTGCTTAGCTTGCACTGCAAGGCCTATGTTCAATCCAGGCTTCCCTAGGAAACTGCATGTATTTATCATGATTACATCATATAGTAATAAACACTAAACTGACTAGTGTTTTTAGTCATTTTTTTTTAATTCAGGGCACAGTTTGTATTACAAGATGTGCATCACAAAAACAAAATTGTTTTATTAAAATTGTATCAATTTTAAAGTAGCTAACACATGCCTTCTCTGTATAAGTGTTCATCATGCAGAGGTGAAAGCTAAAATTTGTTTTGTTTTACTGGTATAATAAATGTGTATAAAAATGAATTACACAGTTTTCTCTCTTGTTTTTTTGGATGTTTTTTTTTTACTTAGCTAAATCAGGGTATGGTATGGCCTTTTCTCATATCTTTTTATATATATTTTTTAAATAAATAGGGTGTCCATTTACACCTACCCACTTCCTACATTCCTAATGATGCTTTAGAAAGTAGCTTTACTACATAATATTAAATATATGTAGCGTGCTATTTAAATGAAAGTTGGCTAGATTGTACAAGAAAAATAATAAGCATTCCTTGATATTACATATTGAACAGCTAGACTCCATTATATGGAAAAAAAGTAAAAAAAAGTCTAAAAAAACAGTGTGTGCTTATTTTTGTTTTTTTTAATATTTGTTGCCTTATATCCAAACTACAGATTGATACATCATACTTTGGATGTTCTTATGCCACAACAGCAATTAGTACAATCTGAATAACTCCAAATGGATAACTGTTTATCAGTCTTCTTGTTTACACACTTATTTTATAAGATTTACATCTTCTCACTTTCTTTCTTCCGCTTAACTGATGTATCGCTTTCTCAAATTAAAGAAAAAAAACCCCCACATATGAGTGTATACCCTTTCCTATGAGGTATATGCTTTTTTGATTTTCTAAATTATCTGTGCAGTAATCAAAATTTCTTAAAAATTTCCTGAATGGATAAGACCATTAACAACAGTCATTCCATTAGGACAATGCTCAATAAAACTCTTGTTTACAAACCTGGTATTTAATATTGTCAGTTCCAGGTACATTTCAGCTCTTCTGTTCAGCAAATCGTCACTAATATGACAGCTGATGCAACAAATCAAGTCAATATTTCTTTGAAACTTTCTTGACATATATGTGCTTTATTTATTCATAAGAACTTACTTTGCATAGAAGTTAAGCATTCACAAGTGCCATTGATAGTTCCAGTTGCTGAAGGCATTTATAGTAGATGTTTGGAATTGAGAGACATAATAGGCTGCATATTGTAACTTTAAAAGCGGTGGTCTATAGGTTTTTTTCTTTCAATAGTGAGTAGTATGTTTTGATCATGTTAAACAATAAAATAGCATTCAGAAATTAAATACAACTTTTACTTTGATGTTTCACCATCAAAATGTAATTTTGCCAACAGCTACAGAGAAAAAAGTTAATCACTGTTTAATTTTTAATTAGGGGATTTTTTGTCAAATTGTTCATTGCACTGTATTTTCACCCATCTTACAATGAATCGGGTGAAATTTAATAAAATTGAAAATATCTGTTGTGATATCAAATGACTTTTTGCTGATATAGTGATATCGATTTTACTGATATCACGATAACAAATTCCTGCTGATATCGAAAATCCAATATCGTGATATCGGTAAATTCAATATAACAATATCAACATTTTTCATCGATATTACTGATTTTACATATAAATAAATAGATTAAAAAGTTTCGATCAAATTTTCGATAACGAGATATCTTGAAAAGAATCAGTGAATTCTATATCACGATAAAGGTAAAATTTATTCAATGTTGGGATATTGATATTTTCAATTTTAATAAATATCGCCCTTAAAAACTATTTTTTTGGTTGGTCAAGAGAAGACTGGGATTCAAAGAAATTTCAGAAAAAAGAAATTTATTATTTATAAAAACCATTTCACCAAAATATAGTGTACACCAAAAATGATGTTATGCTGTGGTTAAATATATTTTGTGGTAAAACACACTTAAAAATAATTGTAATAAAAAAAAATTAAAAAGGAGATAAATAGGATATTCTTTTTTTAAACTCAAGGCAGTTTTTTTATTGAATGTCCTCTTCTGCATTGGTAGGATTATTTTCCATTTGTGATACAGAGCATGCATAAAATTGCCTTATTATGCTCTGTTTCACTTGAAATCTTTCTCCCCTGAGATGTTATATCACAGCTATCTACACTGAATATTTGTTTAATTTATGTTACATCTCATAACATGATTTTAGAGTACTTTGTATTCATGCCTACTTGACTCTTTCACATATTATCAACAGAATATTACTTAATTTTATATTTTTCAAACTTATTTTCAAATGCTTTCCCATAAAACCATAACATATTATATTTCTTTATATCTGGCCATGGACCTTTAATGTTCTGTACCTATTTTTGTGATGACTGTTCTCAAATTATCTGATGTCAGTACAGTGGATATATCAAACTCTTTCAACATTTAAATGTGAATTAAATTATGCTATTTTAGCAAAAGTTATATTTTCTATTTCTGTATACATCTTAAGATTTTGTTAGGGGGTTATTCATCAATGAGTGAATTTTTCTTCCTAAAAAAAATTCATGACAATTTGTGTCAATTTTCTCATTGCGTGTGTAAACCCATAGTGATTTCTAAGCATTGTCAAGCAAATGGTACTTGTGGTATATTATAGCATATATGCATATTGCAGCGAAGTGAGGCATATTTATATGGTTTTCATTAGCTAAGGCAATGCCACAATAAATCTTTTTTTTTTATATTAATGCCTAATTAAAGGCAATAGGCATGAATTATCATAATAAAAGGCAATGTCACTATTTTGTAGTAGTTTGGTCACTGGTATAGTAGTTCTAGGATAGTATCAACAATTGTTTTCACACTCACTTGAAGGTAATCAGTTTCAAGCTCGTACTGCCATTTAACCACTGCATTTTTAACCTTTAAACTAAAAAGGTAACCAGAATAACAGCAGGAAGCAAGGCTTAAGCTCCCCAGTTTGTTTGACAAAGTCTATTCTGAGTATTCATGTCAGGACATTTTAGGAAACTGTCACTTTGTCATATGATGAATGCCCTAGTTGTATACTAATTTATGGCTAGTTGAAGTAAAGTGGTTCCTACATACACGGCAGACATAACTTCACAAACTGTGCATAAATTAGCAAAAAAATTACAATGGACAATTTGCAGTTAATATGTTACAGGTTATTCCATGTAGCCATACAAACAATATGTATTAACATGTTTGTTATGTGTCTGAATTAAAAAAAAAATTAAAAAAAATATTCTGGACACAGAAAATGTATCTGCTGTAGGGATGATATGTATTCTGGTTTGATGTAATCATTTCTAAGCTGCCACATAGCATGAATCTCAAATACTTACCATTCAGCATGGCAGCATTAGATTTGTATATAAGCCTAATTTTAAGAGGATGGTACAGCACACTTAATGGTAAACGATACCATGATAAATTTGGGTCTCATTGACTAAAGTCCAAATAGTTGCATAGAACTATGACTTCTTAATAAACACTGCGAAGTGGCGAATACATGACCAATTTGGGCATCTATGATAGTTGCAAACTTACGGAGCTCTTCACATCACAATTTTCCTAATTGTTGGGTTGATGGCAGGGCTCCAGTGTTGTGTAAGGTGACTATTCATTCAAAAGTGAGAGTGGCAACTGTGACTAAGTGACAACATGACCTAGGGACAAGGTGATATAGAAATAGAATAGTTACATTTACAATTATGTAATTGTCATTCACACTCCTCACTCCGCATGACATCTCATCCTACTTCTGACTGAGTACGCCACACTACACATGTGACAGCGATCGTTGCTGTTCACCTGTTCACCAAGTCTATTCAATGCTTAGTCAATACTGAGAAGTGACTTTGCATCTATTTTGGAAATGTGACTCTAATTGTAGTGAGGTGAATTCACCCTTTTGACAGTGAGGCCCAAAGTCCTGAAGGCAAAATTTTAACTAGCGACAGCACATTAATGAACTAAGAAGTAAGGCAAAGAACTTAAACCAAGATTATTTACATGGTGTATATCTTTGTTACTTAGAACTGGAAATACTTTACACAAAAAAAAATCCATATTGCATGGCTAGTCAGCAGTAAACAATTTAATCTTGATATTTGAATTCTTTATTTGGAAAATATTAGACAAAAAGATATTAAGGATTGCCTCTGAAAAGAATTTAAAATGAAAGTGACATTAAGGTACTGGGTGTTACGGTTCAGATACCACATTTATGATCTTACATTTGATAATATTTGAGATTTTTAAGTAAAAACAATAAGGACTTCTAAGAAAAATGTGATCAGTTTTTGCATTTCTGAAATCACTGACACCAGTAGGTTGGTATAAATTATTGACTAACACATATTGCAGACATTCAATAGGGAATGGTATATTTTATGCTTGCCTATTATATATAATCAATAATTTATACCTGCTATGAATAAAATTCCTACTTGATGAGAGGTTTGTGAGTCGATGGATTGGAGGCCAGCCTCTAATAGTTTAAGATTCCTCATGTTCTTCATTCATAAATTATACATAATTATGTATTATTCCATCTAACAGTCCACTGACCTCTGCTGAAATACATACATAGAAATCTAGTGGTGACTTTCTTGTGTTTATGTGCATAATGAGTAATGGTTCTCAACATTTGAAAAATTAAATATATGACCATCTTTGACAACCTTGGGCAAATAGTATGGTATATGTATATCTAAATGTATTATTGGAATAAGCGTCATGACTACGATTTGATGCTTACCTTCACATGATTTTATTGTGTTACATGAAATACATGTTATTCTGTATGTTTGACTGTTTGCTGTGTTCTTGTTATTGTTCTTCTTAATCATCCAAGTCACCACCTTGCCAAAAATATTGAAAGTGGTTTAACGAACTTGCACCTTATGCTTTATTTCACAAAGCTAGAATGTGTACAATGTTTATCAAGGAAGTCCTTAGAAATGATTAGGTAATCAAGAAGTATGTCATTAATGTTCATAGGGTATGTGGGATCTTGCAGTGTGCTGACATTACCCTTCTCTCTATTACTTCAAAATTAAACTAGTCTAGTAGAATTCTTGATAATAATTATATCCTCCTATCAAATTTTGTAAAAGGATGTTGCAAATGAAATAATGAAACAGGGTTCTGTGTTCTCTCTCGCAAGGTAGTACATCAGCAAATAACTGGTGAAAGAAAAGTCCCAAAAGCATCAGTCACTGCAAACCTTTTATTGGACAAATAATTACACACAACATGCTTTGGGTGAATCCCCTTTGTCAAGTGACACTTGTGATGTGTTAATGTTTACCCAATAAAGGGTTTGCAGTAACTGTTCTTTTTGGAGCCTTTCTTCCACCATCAATTCTTTGTTTATATATCCTTATGTCATCTATTGGTCTACTGAAGAATTACCTTTTTATGTAGAAAAGTACAATGTGCTAGTTTCTTATAAAATTAACATAATAAAAGCATTGACTATTATGTTGTTTTGCCTTATTTGGCAAGTAGAACATTACATAGCTCGCTAGAGTTTGCTCATGCCTTGATGGTGGTCTCGGCATCAAATGAAGAGATGACCAATTTGCATGCTTTTGCTCAGTCTAGTGTGGGGGCTTCCAATTTATTGCATATATTGAATGCGTATATTCTATGCCAACCACCCACAAAGCACCCGTCGTGTGCAATAAAATATAGGCAAAAAATGCCCATGTAGTCAGATGATTATATTATACAATAAAATACACGAGATTCTTTCATAGCAATTACATCAGGTGCAAATTCACAATTATTATAAATATTGTCTTAGTACTGTTACTGTAGGATAGGGTAAAAGAAAACCTATTTGCAAAACTAAGTGATATTTTTGCCCTTGAATGAGAACTGTAACATACTGGCTATAAATTTTGCAGGACAAATGAATATTATATATAAGTATTTCTTGAAGGAAAGACTATTAGTAGAAGTTGCAATAAAATGTCTTCCGGTGGGTGCTTGTGCCGCTAGCAACAGATCAATAAAATATACATTAATTTTTTAATGAAATATTTAACAGGGCAATAAAAAGTCTATAAATTTTTAGAATTTTTTTTTTTCTTTTTGATTTACATATCACTGCAGGTGTCTGAATTATGAGTTTCTTTAGGGAGGGTTAAATGTTGTTTGATTAATTTTGTTTGATGACTTTGAGAACAAAATGGTAGAGCATACCTATGTATGTAATTACAGATTAAACACAAGTATACTGACAATGTAGTTCAAGTATCATTTAAGGTCTACTAGTTTCTTTGGAGGAATGGATTTTAGGTATTTTTTTGCCTTTGTACTGTATATCTCTGCTTTTTTTCCATAGCAGAGTAAACTATATTTGTATATAATTTAAGACTGTGAAGCAATAATATCAGGGTAGTAGACATTGCCTATAAAATTGTATTTATACAGAAGCTAATATTTAGACACACAAACTAAATAAAATCACATAAGCTCTGGAATAATCTGAAACAGTTCATTATTTTACTGGTACAGTCAAATTTTTATACTACATTTTGGGAGAGTTAGGAAAATCTCTTACTGAATCAAAAGGTTAAGGTTAATAAATGCAAATATATTTTATGTTGCAACAATAAATAATGTTACCTATGGTCCCTCACAGTAGATATGAGGATGGATAGGCCAACATATAAACACACCTATGTTATTATAACACAGTGCAATAAGATCAGAAAAAAATGACACTAACTAGGCGAAATTTATTAAAAGCGATAGCATCGATATCACAATATCAAACGGGTTTTTACCGATATCACAATATCGATATTGCCAATATCAATAAAAACCTGTTCGATATTGTGATATCGATAATTTTAACAATTTTAATAAATTTAGCCCATATATGGGTGAAATTTATTAAACTCGGAAAGACCACTCTCGGTCTTTCGGAGTTAGAGCAAAATCTCGCAAGATTTCTTAATATCGAGTTTTTCAATCACAATTTTTTGATAAAAAGGTAGCCATACTACTAATGTAAAATATGGCTACCTTTCCATTGAAATAAAAAAATCTCATGAGAACAATGAGAGATCTCGCTCAATAAACCCAGAAAGACTGAGAGCGGTCTCTCCATGTTTAATAAATGTTGCCCTTAGAAACCTCTAAAACAAACATAGGCCAAGTGCAAATATAAAAGAAAGAAAGGAAGGAAGAAAATGTAGTGAAAGACCTCAGGTTTTCTAAACAAATATAAGCTAAAACAAACACCATCCTGTTTATTTAAATTTAATTTATTTTTCGAGAATTCCGTATTTCCTTCTTACAGCAAATACACACTATTCCAGAGTATATTCATGTGCAATGCAAACCCATGCCACATTTTCCATCACTAGTCTTTCTTCCAACTCATTATCTCCATTTTTTGTAACAACTGTCTTTAAGGGTGCATTTATAAAAACTGAAGGCTTCAGAAATCCATCCACAAATTAAAATGAGAATGGAGCAGCCCATTTATCCCTGAGGTAATTGGCATCCCAGGGGGTTATTTAAACCCTTAGAGATGATAAAACATAGGAAGTCTTGGATGTATATTAAGGGTTTCATTTTCCTCTACAAGTCCTTTATGTTTCTCTTTGATAATGGTTTTTCTTGTGACTTATAGAATGGAAGCTCTTTTGACCTGAACAGATATCTGAGTCCCCTAACAATCTCCTTCATTCCTTCAAGTTGGCCTCTTTATTAATAATGCATGTTCTGCCACCATTATGTGCTTGCTTTTTAACTATACCTTGTTCCAAAATCTTCAGTGCTGTCATCTTCCTCTGAAATTTTTTATTTTCATTTCACCTGATTCATTTGAATGAAATTTCCTTGTCCGACATCTGCAAGTAGGCCATTGTATTCCTACTACCTCTGTAATTAGAATCAGCATGGGAATTTGGTTCAAATCACTTTGAACAGAAGTAGCAAAACGCTGCTCCTCCACATTTTGAAAATAAAGACAAGCCTGAAAAAGACAGTCATTGTTAGAAATTCCCGTGTTTTGGAAGACATGAACTATTTTTCCAAGGCACCCTTGAATTCATTGAAAATATAGCTCATACATGGCTAACGTTGTAACTAAAATGACTAGTTTATTATGCGTGATTCACATTTGATTGCAAAAGATCCATTTTCAATAATCATTACTCTATAGTTCAAATAGTAAACTCTTTTCAGCTTATCCTTAATCATGTTTATTTGATAACTGGATTTTAAAGAAGCCTCTTTAACTGCGCCAGAACAACATAAACCCATTATTTTGTAAAGAAAGAAAAAAAAGCAAGTGAATAATGTTTCTTTCAGCTGTAGAATATTGTATAATATTTCTATTTTTCAATTTGGGGTTCATAAATGGTCTAGCTAACTATAAAAGCTTCCTGATGAAAAACCTCAGTCTAATGTGCGATATTATGAAGACAATTTCATGGGTCACAGTTCCAAAAACTAAAATGTGTTAATTACTATAAGAGGGCAAATGGTATCCGACCACAGTACTAAGAGGTAAAAGGCGCCGATGTAAAAATATACAGGAAGATAGATATATCGGCCTGAAGTTTGAGAAATAGGTACTTCCCAGGTCCTTAATTGTCAGCATCCTTATTTAGAGCACAACATATGCCACTGTCATCTGTATCCGTAAAAAGAAGACTTATGGGCACTTGGCATACGTACGGGCAGAGTTGCAAAGAAAAAATCTATATATGAAACGGACAAATAGAAAAAATGTGCAAAAAACAAGGGAACATTAGAACTATTGATAGTGGATGATGATTCAGGGAAAAAAGAATATTGTTACATTAGTCAAGGTTTGAGTTGTTTGGATTAAAGAGGAGACTGTATTTGAAAGTATGCTGGAGGGGTGCCAAGCATTCCATAGGAAATGGCAGGGATATGCTTGATACTTGTAAGGTTAAAGAGTTACAATATTGTGTGATATATATCTATACACATATAAAGAAAAAAAAAAGATTAAAAAAAAAATCTAAAATAGTAAAATTGCATAATTAATGGAAGGATTATCGTTCCATAATCTCAAATATTCCCAAAAATGTCAGTGAACCTTTAACAACAAATGTGTGTGTGTGTGTGTACTAAACATCAGATTTCTCATTTTAATGTAGAAATGCACATATGCACAAAGTACTGTATGTATTTTGGGTATAAAATAAACAGAAATGGTGCCATGTATTGTTTTGTTGATAACATATTCTACAGCTCTAATTTCTTAATTCAGTAAGGCTTGAGACTTGATAATGGGAGGACGGACCTCTTGAAAGCTTGTCTATCTAAACTGACTGTTACTCCAATAAAAAGGCATCACCGAGTATTGTAATACTCATTAGATATATATATATACTGTATATATATATATATATATACTGACTGTTAATCCAATAAAAAAGGCATCACCAAGTATTGTAATATTCATTTTTTTAATATAATAAACATCAGATCTCTTATTTTTATGTAAAAGTTCGCATATACATAAAGTATTTTGGGTATAAAATAAACAGAAAGAAATGGTATTATGTATATTTTATTGATAACACTACTTAATTTTGAAATTTGCAGCGGGTCAGAAAAAGTTGCATATGCCCAATGATATAAGATCCCTAGACCACAAAAAGAAATGGTAATATAAGTTTCTGTGACTTGTAAAACTCCTATATTCAAATTAGAATTTATCTGTTGAGCTTTCTGGAGCACTGCATTGCATATGTACTATCCTAAATTCTATTTAAAACATTATGAGAAAACAATATCTCGTTTACTTAGAGAAAATATTGATTCAATCAAAAATAACACAAATGCTAAAAGTTTCAGTATTATTTAAGAATAACTGCCATGGCAATAAATAGCTATTTGTACTATAACTGGGCATTTAGGACGTATCTAGTTTGTTGCTGGTCACCTGACATGGAATTTTACAAGAAGCAATTTTTGTTAAACAGTTCATTGGTCAGGAAAAGACAACATTTGCCCCAGTACTGTAATTTGTTTAACTGGTGTCACTTATCTTTTGTTATAAACCTACATATAGTCAGCTTTTGGTGCTGTTTCTATTTTTCACTTAAAATGTTGAAATGCATACATAAAAACTGGAGAAGGGGATTCTCCAGTCTGAGAAGAACAAGACAACTTGCAATCTTTTAGGATAGACAGCAAACTGACAGTCCAAAATATTGCAATCAGCAGATAGGCAGGACAGTTTGTGTATAAAAAAACCCTCCAAAGCCAGCAAGCTAGGTCAGGGTAGGCAAAGTTCAGGCAAAGTTCAGGCAAAGTCAGATTTCAGGAAAGCGTGATCTGGTTAAAGAGAGTTTACTCTTAGTGTTGATCGATGATATTGAGAAAAGTTAAAATCGGCATGATTATTACAATTACAATCTCTTCAGTTTAATAGTGGTAAAACCGAGGCATTACTTGTTGGTACTTCTCATCAAATT